>JADZMA010001373.1:0-20544 GCA_020796225.1 Arion vulgaris
AAACCCTAGCAGAGGGAAAATGAGTACGATGCCGATAGTATGAAATATAGCCAATTGACACAATGTTATTATTAGTCTTGATAGAGAATATGGAACTATGAAAGTTGACCTCGTAATACAGTAATCGATAAAAGATAACGCAGTGGAAGATGACATTGCTGTACATACTGTTGGGTCTGTACACAGCCAACTATAAACTAACATGGCCTGCGGACTGAGGTAACAATTATGGTAATCGTTTTCAAAAAGCTTGTTGTATATCAAACATATATAAATTCAGCTCCACAACTGAAACAGGTCAGGGTTCCCATCAGCTACAGACCTAGTATTTATAGTTGACTGTGGCACAGCACAGCCATCTCTAAATACTGGGCCACATAATTCAGGTGAAACCCCTTGACTTAATTTCAGTTGGGGGCTGGAATTTATATATGTTTGATAGAAAATTGCAAGCTTTTTATGATTTTACTCAATTCTTTGAGTCTATGGCTACTTATTGTTGAAAAATATTCCTAATATTGATACTTTATTGTTAAACTTAACTTGTTAGATTATAGGGTGTTCAACATAAAAGTAGCCCAATTTACAGGCTTTTATTAGTCAATTGGGCTACTTTTATCTTGAACACCCTGTATAACTTTGATTTATCATTTTGTGTTGATTTTAAAATGAATTTGTCTATATACAACAATACTATGGCATGGGCAGATTGAAAAGAAGTAACTTTGTGGCAAACTCCAAAGAACTTGCTCACAAAGATGCAATATTGGCACTGGCTCAACCAAGACACATTCAACCAGCCAGCACCTCCCCTCCCTGGGCATCCAGTCTCCCAGAGCTCTCAGAAGAAACAAGAGGTTGGCAAGAAAGGAACACAAACAGACCTGGAGAGAAGGCTCATCGCAGAAAAACACATAAACGAAAACTACCTAATGGACTCATGGACACATGCATACACGGATGGCTCTGCTACAGATGCCACCCACAATGGAGGAGGGGGAGTTGTCCTCAGACTAAAAATGGAGTAGAACTAACCTTAGCTCTGGCCACCGGCAAGTTCTCACCACCTTTCAGGGCTGAGGTAGAGGCCCTCAGTGCAGCTGCAAAATGGCACTACAAAATATGAACCAAATACATGGAAAATAGTGCTCTTGACTGACGCATTGTCTGCTATATCAGCACTGAAATCTGAAAGGAACACAGAACTAAGTGATCTTAGGTCTACCTAATGGACTCGCTGACCAGATTGAGAGAGATGGGTGTCAAGATTGGTGCAGCCCGTAAAGAACGGAATACCAAATATGCAAAGAGACTGATTAATCAACATTGAACTGGCGTGTTGGATCGCTGGACGCTGCTGGATTTGCTGAGGCGGAGATCGGAGCACCTATGGACATGTCTGGAGTGCTATGATGATAGTCCTCTGATAACTGATAACTGAATATCCAGCATTGCAACACACAGTGATATTTTGTGATAGCATTTGATCGCACTCTATCTCTCAAACATCATGTTGAACAAATGTAATGTTCCAAGTGTGGGCTAGCAGCTTTCAAAGTTATTGTGGTCACACCCCTCGAGGTCACTTAAAAATGAAGTACCCAGGTGACCCTAGTAATGACCCTACCAGAAGAGGAAAAAATGAGTACCGATAGAATGAAATATGGCCACTTGACACTATATTATTATTAGTCTTGAGAGAGAATATGGGATTAGAAAGTTGACTCGTAATACAGTAACTGATAAAAGATAACGCAGTAGACGATGACGTTGCTGTACATACTGTTGGGTCTGTGCAAGGTGGTGAAAAATCTGACTGAGGTTTCTTAGATTTTGTAAGTCCTTGTAAGTTCTTAGTAAGATGAAATTGAGAAAACAACATAAATGTTTTCGTAATGAGGGTTACAGCTGTTACTTCAACTCTCTGAGACTTCATATAGTGTGGCCACTATTGTTTTTAACTCTTAGACAGTGCTTGGGATGGTCAAAAATGATAGGCTGCGGTTGAGGGAAATTATCAATTGGCTTTCAGCCTCCATGGGCATACGTGGATCTACCGTTATGGACATGCGAGTGTTCACGGCAATTAATATGTCAAGCTTTTATAGGAGTTTGGAGTTATACATTGTACAAGTAGAACAGAATGACTGAAAAGCAGAATGAGGAGTGTGTTTAACCAGCGAGCCACGGGAACCATCAATATGCATACCATTCAACATACATCAGCTATACATACACCGGGTATGGTCTGTCTGAAGTGCTGTGACATCAGCTCAGTAACCAATCATTAGATTGTCAATGCAAACATGCGTTTTATTCTCAGTAAATACTCAAAGACAACACTTTAATTGATGACTGTGTTACACTAGACTAGAGTAAAAGAGTGACTAGCACAATGAATGGAAATTACTTTGGGGTTCATATCTAACATTATTTTCTGAACATAAGAATGTTGTCCTTTTGTATTAATCTCGTTGTTATCACCTTGACCTGGAAACTAGTAATAATGATGAATGCTTTGTTGGTCAGATAAACTGAAATATCAGAAGCACACCGAAATGAACGATCTGAGTGTAGCTCTAGAAAGATAGTTTATAAGATCAAGAGAGCAGTCATTTAGTTGATTCCATCACAATGCAACATTAGGAGAAATTAAATAGTTGAAAGTCTGGTTAAAAAAGGATGGGGAAAAGTCACGTGAAGACTGCCTGATCTGATAAGACTGCCTGATCTGATTTTTTTCCGATCCAGAAGCACTTGAGCTGAAAGCCTTCGGCTCGGTGTCATGGACATCGTAACCCTCGGCTCGGTGCCACGAACACCGTAAATCTGGGGAACCTGTAGCTTTTCTGCCAGTCTGCGGAGTTGAACCAGCACTTACAAAGGACTAGTCACCCGTAGTCTAACACGCTACGAACACGCTGGGCATGCGGACTGCCTGGTCTGATAAGACTGCCTGATCTGATAAGACTGCCTGATCTGATAAGACTGCCTGGTTTGATAAGACTGCCTGATCTGATAAGACTGCCTGATCTGATAAGACTGTCTGGTCTGATAAGACTGCCTGATCTGATAAGACGCCTGGTCTGATAAGACTGCCTGATCTGATAAGACTCGCCTGGTCTGGATAAGACTGCCTTATCTGATAAGACTGCCTGATCTGATAAGACTGCCTGATCTGATAAGGCTGCCTGGTCTGATAAGACTGCCTGATCTGATAAGACTGCTTGGTCTGATACGACTGCTTGGTCAGTGATGAGGATGCTAAAACTACAACCAAAGAACAATACAATGCTAAATGGAAAATAAACACAGCCATCCCCTCCCAAAGTAGATCTAATATTACAACTATAAGAAGAGACATGGTAGACATAATTTGCCTCAAAACAGAGTAAACATAATTAGACACACCAAACTGTACACCAAATTCAAAATAGACAACTCTAACCACTGTCATGAATTGACAGATATGATGGTAGAACATGTACGCCAAAAATGTCAACTGCAGCCCATATGAAAATAACGTGACCCACCACCTTAAAAAACTGTGTAGAGCTAAAATTATCAAACAGACAGCGGACTGACTATATCAGAGAATTCGAAATAGCAGTCACCTTGGCTACGGCAATGTTCAGGTGACGGGGATCTCTGTGACATAGAGGTTAGGTGATCACCCTGTTCTAAAAGTACTCTGTCTGCTCCATCGTGGAGTCATCCGGATATTTTCCCAGAGCCCCCTGATCTCAGTGTAGGTGAGATTGAATTCCTTGTCTTATTGGAGACAACTAATAAAACGTAGGTCCTGTGCCGCTGAGCATGTAAAAGGCTTGAAAGCCGCTGTCTGGGCCAAATCTATTAGACAAAATTTTAAAAAATAAAAATTCCTAAATTACACGCCGGTGCTACGGAGTTCGTTCACTGCAGCTGAGATCTCTCTGCGAAAGGAAGAGATCAGAGCACACATGGTTACTCAGCGAAGTACAATAATGATGGTCCAATCAATCAATCAATCATTCAATCAATCAGGTGTAGTCCTAAATCTTTCAATTTAGTAGTACTTCAATACTGACTCACCACTTGTGTTATCTTCAGCAATGCTCAGACTGACTGCCATACACCAAAGAATGCTGGAGTCAGATAACAAAGAGGGATAGTTATGTGCATCAGTAGGCTTGTAATATACTAATGTTGTATATTACAAGCCTACTGATGCACATAGTTTTCTCCTTATACTTCTTCCCATCCCCGGGCTTGTCGTGACTCTTGCCATTCTCGCAGCTCTTGCGCCTTCGTCGCCTTTGTAGCGAGAACGATGATTTTCTTTGATATAGCTCGCGAGATGCTTGATTTCTTCCGAGGCGCCTATACCCGGAGAAGGTGCTTTGATCTGCTTGCATCGAGTTCAGAAAATCACTCGCCAGCAGGCCCTTACCAGCCAGCATAGGATTACTAACTCTGACAGAGTAAAACTTATCTTAACTTTCCACCCCCATAGTTCACTGGTGAAAAATGTTTTATTCCGTCATCTGTCTATCTTAAGTCAGATCCTGAGACCCGTTCTGTCTTCCCCAACTATCCTTGGTGGCTACAGACGGGACAGAAGTCTTAATGATATGTTGTACTCAGTCGCCTTAAGTCCAATATCTGACTCTATTTTGGACTGTCCAGTCGGCCGTCGGCGTTGCAACACGTGTGCTTATGTGATACAGACGCGCACTATATCTTTTCCTTTACTCACGTTTGTTTTTGACGATTTCATGTTCACATGCGAGTCCTGCTCATCTTATCTATGCCATTATCTGTAAGCGGTGTAACAAGGCTTATATCGGTGAGACAGGCAAGAGGCTCAGTGACCGATTTGCCCAACACTTGCGCGACATACGCCAATGCTCTATGACCCCTGTAGCCACCCATTTCAATGATACTGGCCATTGAGGAGCTCACGATGTCCAGGTCACTGCCATCCGATCATGTTCTCGGATGATCGCAGTCGATTTGCTCTGGAGAATCGGTTGATTTCGTTGTATGGTACCTGCACCACGTATGCTCAGCGTATTACATTCCTATGCTTCTTCGTACTTTCTCTTCCCATGCCTTGTAATTTATATGGGCATATGTTGCATGTATTCAAGTTATATATATTTACTAGATTTTTCATTGTTTCTCTTCTTTTCTATTTCTAGTTTTTATGTGTTTTTTGTGTTACATTTATTTCGTTATTCGTTTTTATTCTCAGATTTTTATTAGAAGCGTTTGTATGTAGTCGTCAATATGTTTTTTTAAATTCGTCACTCCTGTTGTTCGTTTGCTTAATAAAGGTGATAAAGGCCTTGTTGGTCGAAACGTTGCTGTATTTTATAAAACTGTTATAGTTTAACCTTTTTTAAAAGGAATGTTGTCCAGGCAGAGTCTTCGCAGCCTGTTCTTATTGACATTTAACTGTCAATGGTTCTTTTACATGCTTAACTTGAACACAGAACCTACGTTTTATCGTCGGTCTCCGATAGGACTAAGAACTCGATCTCACATGGGTCCAGATCTAGCATAACTGTAGTGTAATTCATTTAATAATATTGTCATAATCAAATAGAAAGCAGCATAATGCCCTGCAGTTTATTCCTTTTTATTGCTGCACCATTTGGTTACTTGACAGGGAATATTAAGTCTTTAATTAAGGATTCTTTCTGATTACTAACTTTCTGCCACTCTTCAACGTTTCCATATATGTCTGTTGTCTACCTAATGTCGCCAGTAAACATGAAAGCTTAACATTGCAAATTTCTACTTTTGTACACTGACGTCTTTAGGCGTTTATACAGCTGTCTCTCAATGGTTTAAAACTTATCGTTATCTTTCTTATTTCAAGAGCTTTAAATGGTTTTATCTTATGGAAACTTCTTACAAGTTCAATCCAGTCATGTGATGTGAAAACATACTGGTTTGTTTTTCAGCTTTTCAAAAATTCTAAAGTCTGCATCGCATGGGAAGAAATGTATGTCCAGGTACTAGGAACCGATGCTCTTCTTCTTCTTCTTTTGTCGTCACACTGCTACCGGGTTGTTGCCTAGTGTCGTGGTTTTCTGTTTTGTCTTGCGCTGTTCTGGTGGCTTGTGTGATTGTTATATTTGCTCTTTCACAGGATTCTGCTACGCCATCTAACCATCTTTTCCGTGAGTCTTCTCTCTTGCCTTCTTTCCCTATGTTCTGTTGTAGGGCTTTCTTTAAATCACTGCATTTAAACCATACAAATCAAGGTCACAAAATTCTAGTTCGTCCTGCACAATAATCACTAAATATTATTAGTTTCTGCAACTTTTCTCGATTCATATTTCATTTCATAATCATTCATATTCTTTAGATCTTGGAATAACCTTTGATTGTAGTCTATCTTTCAAACACCATATTGAACAGACGATACAACGTTGCAAGCGTGGTATTGTGGCTCTCAAAGTTATGGTGGCGCACACCTTGAGCAGAGATTACTTGCCCTTTGTTCGATCGACTGGTTATGTCAGTGGTAGATTACGGACTCGGAATTATTACGATATCAAGATCACAATGTGAACGACTCGAACGGGTTCATAATGAAGGTATGCGTATAGTCATGGGCTGCACTAGAGATACCCCCATTGGGAAGATGAGATATATGCTTGGCCTTCTGTCACTACGCTCCTGTCATGCAATCGCCCAAACCAAGGCATATATGCGGGTTACTGCGGATAAGAGGCATCCACTACACAAGAACACTAATGATGTTAAGGGCACGAAAATCAAGCGTGGCATGTCGTGGATGGCTCAGGCTGAGAGAACAATTGTCCAGGTGACAACGGTTGCGACCCTACCAAAAGGGGAAGAATGGATGCCAACAGATGGTAGCATGACCAACTATCTCAACGTTATCATTACTCTTGGAAGAGAATATAGAGATTGGGGCAACATGAAGGATGATCTCGCAGTTAAGCAGCTGATAGAAGATAATGCAAGGGATGATGATGTTGTTGTATATACCGATGGGTCGGTTCAACGTGGTGAGAAGTCCGGCTGGGGTTTCTTGGCTAATGCGTATGGTAGGGTTGTTGCAGAGCGAAGTGGGGCATACAGGACAACTGCTTCTAGTATGAGGATGGCTTGAGGCCATACTGCTGCCCTCCATTGGATCTCTGGGACATCATTTACTGGAGCTGTTGTTGTATCTGACTCTCAGTGGATGCTTCACAAGATCCAGAAGGCATGTTTGGTATGAGTGGATGTCGTCTATGGAAGTTTCTAACCTCCAGCCCTCCAGCGGCTTACGTGGATATTCTGTCCTGGACATGCGGGTGTTTACGGTAATGAGAGAGCGGACAGGCTTAAATCAACAGCATCGATTGTTGGGGAGTTGAAGATGGATAAGGGGATATTCTTCGGTCTCTTCGCGACTGTCTGTTGGATGAGGACACTAAAATCGATGTTGAATCGATAAAGCGATTTAGGCAGTTTGGAGTTACCCGTTGTTCAAGTCGAACTGGATGCCTGGGAGGCAGAGTGAGAGGTGTGTTTAATCAGCGAGCCACAGGAACCATCAGTATGCATACTCTTCGATATCTGTTGGAGGACACTGAGCACCTATGGATCTGAACGGAGTGCAATGACGTCAGTTGAGTAACCAATAACGGTTATTTCATTTCACGCAAGACACTCACTGTACAAACAGCTCCTGATGGTATCCAATATCATCACATCAAACAGCTAAACAAGACTGTTATTAATGCAATTGTGATGAATTTCAACACAAGTATACAGAACGCTTGGTACTCGAGGATTGGTTTACATCTATTTATAACCGCTCCATAAACATGTTAAGGATCCTAAACTGCCAAGCAGCTACCGCGTATTCACCTTTGCAAAATGTATGGCAAATTATTGAGAAGATAGTGGCCAGAAAGGTAATGTGTCACTTAGAGACTGACCACATCCTCCCTGACACTTTGAGTAGCTACCGGCAAATGAAAGAGACATGGGACAATGCTGGCACTGGGGCCGTTGTTGAATCTGTCTTTCAGTAAATGCTTCACTAGATTCAAAAGGGCAGGTCTCTGTATAAGTGGATGTCGTCTATAGAAGTTTCTAACCTCCAGAGGCGTACGTCCATCTACTGTCCTGGGCATGCAGGTGTTTGCGGCAATAATAAGCGGACAGGCTTGTATCAACAGCATTGATTGTTGGGGAGTTGAAGATGGATAAAGGGAATGTTATTCGGTCTATTTGCGACCGCCTGTTGGATGAAGATAATAAAATCGGTGTTTCATCGATCAAGCGATTTAAACAGTTTGGAGTAACCCGTTGTACAAGTTGAACTGAATGCCTGAGAGGCAGAGTGAGGAGTGTTTTTAACCAGCGAGCCACATGAACTATCAATATGCATACCTTCGATATATGTGTGGAAGACTGAGCACCAATGGGTCTGCCCGGAGTGCAATTACGTCAGTTTAGGAACCAAAAACAAACAGCTCCCAATTTCTTCTGGTCATCTACTGTACAATTTTCGTCGCACACGCACTGTAGTACTTTCACTATTTTAAAAGTGGATGGTCCACAGTTGGTAAGGTAACATACTGTCTCTGTAGATAACGGAGTGCTCTGCGTGATCAACCATTGTTTTCTACTGGATCATGGCAGCAAGAAAAAGTATGACTAACCGCGACCGACGTAATAGGTCTATGGACTCAACTCGTGGCCAACGTTACTAACTGGCCTAAATACACTATTATTCAAGATGGAGGGTGAGGCGGATTATTCAAACGTTTTAGTAAACATATGGACATTTTAGTAAACATACGGACTCAAACGGACTTCTTCAGTAAACATAACAACAAAATAATGATGCATAGTAAGTGCTGTGTACCAAAATGTAGATCAAATTACGATCGTAATTATATATGTATATATAAGTTAATTTAACAAGTACCTTCTTCAGTAAACCTAACTGTTGTCAGTGTTGTAAACAATAAAATATAACAATAAAATAACGATACCTAGCTAGTAAGTAATGTGTACCAAAATGTAGATCAAATTACGATTATAATTATATGTGTATATAATTTAACAATTACCTTCTTTAATAAACATAACGACAAAATAACGATGCCTAGAAAGTGTTGTGTACCAAATTGTAGATCTAATTATGAGGGAGATTATGTTAAAGCATTCAAGGTTTCAAATGAAAATCGTCAGGAAATTCGGGAAAATGGATCAAAATATTCCACGTCAAGATTGGCTTCCACGAAACATAGTGTTGTTTGATCAAACATTTTAGAGAAGAAGATTTAGTACGTTCAGATAAATATACAGATGCAAATGATGTAGACACATTATTGACAGGCGTGTGTAGTTTTAAAACCTGATGCTGTTCCCACTGTGTTTCCTAACCTTCCATCTTATATGTCAAAAGCGCCTGCCGTTCTTCGTAAGAATCCACAAGCACGAGCTACAGCAGTACAAGAAAGATATAATAAGATGTTGAAGATTGGCTGGCATCTGATCAGTGATTTTAAAGTTTTTCAGGACAATTATGAAGCAAGGTTACAAGATAATTTAAATGCAAAGTTTCTGCAGATTTGTAAAGACAAGGAATATGTTCTATTGTACACTGTAATTGTTGAAACCATGGAAGCACCAGCTATAGGACTAAGTATTAAAATAGACTAGGACATGTCCTTTACTGTTCACCTGAAGGAGTTTCATAGAAAAAGTTCCTTTAACTGGCTGTCAAGTAGTGGAAAATTGAGAGATGGTCTCATGTTGAGAATCTCTTGTCCTATTGTTTATATAAAGATTTAGAAGAAGATCGAACTGTTGACTATTACATGAGAAAGGCACATGCTAATCTGGTTGAAGCAATTAGTTTATCATCCACCACCACAAGCACTAGTGTTGTGCCAGAGAAAACACTTCAATTCCTCGCTGAACAGTTGCAGCTGGTCAGAACTCCAGATAACAGAAACGTACAGTAGTAACACCCACTGTTTTGCATTCATGACATATATAAAATCCTCAGTATGCTACAGATTTCTAAGAAGATCAAATTATCTGTGTCTTCCCATCATGGCACACTCAGAAATTTAATTATGCTATTGACAAAGTCTGTAGATTCTGACATCAGCAAATATTTACAGATCAAGAGCAGCAAACTTTCTGCAACTGACCAAATTGTAGCCATTCAGATGGATGAAATTTATGTCAAAGCTGCACTAAATTATACTGGAGGAAAATTGATTGGCACAGCATCAAATGCAGTGGAAAGTGCTACCACTGTGCAGGCATTTTTTATTTCTTCAATATTTGGCAATTACACTGAAGTGGTTGGACTAATTCCAATGAAGAAGATGACATCAGATGACTTGCAAGGAAATTTGATTCAGACTATACAGACAGTGCAGTCCGTTGGTTTTAAAGTCCTGGCTGTTATTGCAGATAACAATGCAGTAAACAGAAAAGTGTACAAACAACTTGCAGGAAGTTCACAGAATGCATACACTTTTGAGAATCTAGTGATTCTGGAACACCAATCTTTTTGCTTCATGATTCAGTACATATATTGAAATGCATATGGCACAACTGGATCAACCAGAAGGACACGGAGCAAACTTTTGTTTTCCCTTGTTATCCTGTATCACAATCAGAGGAACTCATGAGAGCAAAGATGTCCAGCTTGAAAATTTTGTATAATAAAGAATGTAACAACATTACCAAATTAGCACCAGCAATTACTCACAAAGCACTGTTTCCATCTAGTTTTGATAGGCAGAAGGTATCTCTAGCCCTTGCTGTGTCTAACGAGTATAATGTTGCAGCTCTACGGCTCAGTGATCAGGAGGATGGTACTGCAACTTTTATTAATACAATACTACAGTGGTGGAACATTATAAATGTTAAAAATAAATTTATTGGAACAAAGCTTCGAAACCCATTTGCCATGCCTATAACAGCTACTGATAAACTAATTTGTTGAATTTGGAACAGCTATGCAAATGGGTGGAAGCATGGCATAATCTACCAGTAAGAGAAGGAAGCTCACCAGGAAACATTCCATGCTTTGATTCACACATTGAAGGCAATGATAGATTTAACTAAATATGCATTCACAAACATCATGAACATAGAGTACATCTTGTTAGGAAACTACAAACGGACAATCTTGAGGCCAGATTCAGTGAGTACAGGCAACTTTCAGGAGCAAACTACCTTGTTTCTGTGCAGCAAATTTTGGAAACTGAAAAGAAACTAAGGATTTATTCTGTTTGTGTAGTGCTCTCGAGATGTGGTGATATTCCAATTTGTGACTTATTAGCAGTGTTCAGTACAGACAATGAGATGGAGACAAGTGCTGCCAAGCAAGGAGACCCATGGTTTGAAGTGAATGTAGAAAATTCTGAAATCAGAGTGCCTGATGGAACTGTGGATGTACTTGTCTACATCAGTGGATTTGCTACCACAGACTGTGTAGATTAAGTGCCTTTATGTTGCTACTTATTCAGCAAGCTAAGGGCATTAAGCAGAAATTGAACCTGATCTGTCCTGGTTAGACTACACACATTTAATAGATAAGGGTGGACTGAAGTACCCATCACAAGACCTCACTGTTCTCTGCTTCATATCATATCTAGTTGTTCAAAAGCTGATATCATCTGAATATGAAGATAAGTTCTTGGCCACGACAAACCAGAAGGAGATTGTCATACAAATTGTAACTGCTAGCTACTTAAAATTTCATTAGACAGTACTGCATGTATCTGCGAGCTCAAAAAAGAAAAACTTTATTGTCCGCGGTTCCAACATTTGCAACATTTTCTCAACAATTATAGAAAAATAAGGAATGATCAATGCAATGTTCAGCAAACTGCTTCTTCACAAAAAGGAAAGTAGCAAAATTCAGTAGTAGATAAATATATTTATGTAATACTGTTTAGTTTCTGTGCTAACTGCTGTGGTGATGTGCAAACTTGGACTGACTAATTCATAGATTACTGATAATGATGTTAGTTTATGTGCTAATCAAGATGTGGTGTTGTGCAAACATGTAGCTTACTTATTCATGGATAACTGAAGAGAGACTACCATAAGCTGATGTAAGTACAATAGTTATCATATTTAAAATTAATCTAAGTATTCTGTATAAAATTAAACTAAAATAGTATGTGAGAGCAACAACTATAGCTACTTATCAGAAAACATCTTCTGTAATACACACATGCATCAACAACAAGTTTCTAACATCTGCAAGATGTATTGTCTAGATCAGCGTTTCCCAATAGTAACAGTCAATAGTTAGTCTATGAGAATACACGCCTCAGCCTGTGACGTCACATGGCAATATTGCCGTCCGCGCTGTGGCAGTTAGTAACGTTGGCCACGGACTAACAGTTAAAAAGAAATATGGCGCTCATCAGGCAATCAGAATAGTGGGCTACTTGCTGCAAAGTCTTGCTACCACTGTGGGATAGATCCTTATTTCACCAAGAAGTGACTCTTCTTCGTCGTTAATAATACAAATAAAAATACAGAGAACAAAGAACTTTTGAAAGTACATAGTACATGGCTCCAGCTATCGTTTTTTTTTTTTAAATTCGTTTGATGGAAGAGTGGACTATGCCCTTCTTAAGGGTTCTTCTACTCTTCAATTCTAACATTCTTTGATTACAAAATGTAATTAATATTTAACAAGACTGCTCTTTAATTATTGTCTACAAATATCAATGAAATGTCTGTTATAAACTTGTCGATTCATGTGCAGGCAAACAAACATAAAAGAAATAAGGATTAAATTACCTGTAAATTCAGAAATGACATCCGCCTCCTTGTTCAAGTAATAGCATGAGTAGTCATAGGAAATTCCAGAAGAAATAATATAAAAAAAAGATTCGTATGTATCCAAAAAAAAAATTCTTAAAATATAATTAATGTTTATGATACAGTTTGGTAACAGTTTTCTATAATTTATCGGAAAAATATTAATCTAGAGTTTGTAAATTGTTTCAAACAATATTTTTGAAAAGAAAGAAAGGAAATTCCCGATTAAATAGAAGCAAAAAGTTCGGCAGCAAATAAGCAAAACAAAAATATGTACACATTTTAGTTTAACAACTACATTGGTAATCAGACATATAACCAGACGAAGTCATCGATCTTCTTTGGACTTATACGGCCTCGTAAAGCTCTCACTTCTGTACTCCTGGTTGTAACTGAGACTGAGCACCTTGGTGTCGCCATGAGCATTATGACGTCGCACAGTATCGATAACAATGAGAAACAAAACTAGCATGAGAAATACAGTGTTACAAAAGCTTCTCACTGTCTCTCGCGTGCGCTTTTTCCCTCGTCTGATACCTTTTAGCTCTTGATTGGGAGCAGGTCCTCAACATACTCATGCCAAGTCTTCCTGTCTTTAGTTGTCTCATGCGCTTCTCCAGCTCTTCGGTATATTCTTAATCTTTGACTCCAAATCTTTTCTCCGTGTATAATAGGTAAAAAAATATATATAAATAGCGACGTAATTAAATCAAAAACTTAAGTTACTTCCGTTTTTAATCAATCTACTTTAAAAAAAAAATATTTTTTTACTTTGGTATCATTTTGAATGAGAAAATACAACGCAAGACTTCCAACGTGATAATCGCACTGTATCAAACAAGATCCATGCCAATTGGTGTACTGTATTACAAATGCTTATATCATGTCAATGTTTCTATTTTGGGTTATATGACTGATCTATTTAGAAATGATGAGAATTATTTCTCAATAATTTCAGTAACTGCAGTAATGGTATAATATTCTTGGTAATGCATGCATACTAGTGGAACAAGATGGCTGGAGCAGATTATCACAGGATAATATAAATTTACTTCTCCAATGGCTAGACGCAGTCACAAAGTTTCACCCCAAAAACAGAAAACTCAATGTAAAACCAACGTCAGTAGAAAATGGTTACCATATGAAAAACTTCATAAAATGGGGTTTATAAAATTTGAGAGCAATTGTAAATACTTTTACTAAACGGAGACCTCTCGATCTGCAGTCGAATGCTCTACCCTTTACAACTTACAATCTACCAGTGGCGGTTCGTGGTCATTTTTTGGGTTGGGTCCGCAAAAATATCGAAAAATTTGTTTTTTAGTATTTACTATTTCTTGTCTTTTCCAGGAAGTTATTACCCCTTTCTATCTATCTCTCTTATTCTCTTCTTTCTCTCGAGCGCGCGATCACCGCTTAGACTGATGTACCAGATTTCCCATAAATTTGCTTTCATGTGGAAATCTGATTCATGCAGCATTAGCATGTGTATTTCGTCACACCTTTAGCGCCATTTGGAGCTCTGGTGCTATCCTTTGGCGATGTGTCCAGTTTAGCCAAAGGGTTACTGGTTCGCTCTCCTTCGCCTCGGGCTGTCCCCAGACGACCTGCAAAAGCAACAGGTTGCTATTTTCTTTAGGTAGCTACCCATTAGACAACCTTTCCTCCCGGGTTGTTGAGCGTCATCTGCCCAGTTTACCAGTCTTTTTTTTTGACTGCTTGGTTTGCCTGCCGTCCAGTTTTGTGTACGGTTTGCTCCACTAGCCTTTGATTGTACCCAATCAACTACAAGGCAGTAGTAGTTATCTGCGAGGGTAAACGCGGTTATTGCTCTCTGGATGGAGACCCCATCTTCGAGGCACGCCACTTCGTTACTTTTGGTGCCCATTCGCCCATTTCTGCATTGCCCTCGTCCACCGATTGGTCCGTCCATTTTCTCCCGTCACTTGTGCTCACATTGTTCTACTGGACGATACGTTACCCATTTCTATCTCGTGTGCACAGTGCACAGTTTACACCATTCGGTAGGAACTTTTGCACTGATTCAAGCCACTGCTGGGCTTCTAGTTTTCTGCACTATTGACCCAACTTCCTTTGAGCATTCACCTCGTGGCTCGAGTTTCGTCCCATATGGCCCAGTCTCTTCTCTGGATGCACCCTTCATCCCTTTATGTTTATTTGTTCAGCTTTTCCAATCGGCAGGAGAAATCGAACATTAATAGTCACTCTGGGATTATGCTCGTCTGTGTTGCGAGCGGATCTCATCCAATGTAACTGCGTCTGAATCACTACTTATACCAGAGTAGTCTCCTCGATCTCAATGCGCTTAGCCAGATAAGAACCGTTGTCTGTTTCCAGGGTCACCACGTGGAGGTGGGGTAGGATCTTGGTTAGTGCCAGCTCACTAATCCCGGCGCGCTCACTTGCCAGCTAATGCCAGCTCACTTGTCCCTGTGTGCCTTAGACCCCATTGCTCCGTTTAGGAAAAGAACAAACGCTTCTGTTCTGCAACAGCTTGATACTAAAGAGAGTTGGCTATTAAATAATATAAAATCAAGGATAATTAAATATTTCGGACACATCCAATGACAGGAGCGCTTAGAAAATATATTTTTTTAAAACTTTTCTGGAACGCAAATTGAAAATAAGGCACTCACATGACAACAAACCACGAACTTGTGAAAGATCAAAGCATCGTAAACATATTGCCAGTATGTCTCCTTATGTATTCGTCCATATTAGTTAGTGGTTTTTTAATTCGTCACTCCTGTTGTTCATTTGTTTGATAACGGCCTTATTGGTTGAAACTTTGCTGTATATTGTCCTTGTTTTTGCAATTTGTAAAACTACAGTACTTTGTTATTGCATGTTTCACCATTAAAAAGGGTAAACTAGCTAAACTAGATCAAGTAACGTCAGTCGACAGGTCAGAGTTCACGGAAGGAACGTACAGGGAACCAAGCTCAAAGGTCAGGAATGTCGTTTCATTTATTGCTGTAGAGAATATGTATTAATGCAATGGACAATTCCATAAAACTAATCTTATTATAAGATGGTTTGTTATTTAGTACTATTATTTTTCATAATTTATACTATTTTTATATAAAATTAGGATTCAATCGATAATTAAACGGACTATTTGAGTAGAGTCCTGTTTATCTGAGAAGTAGTTTGGCAGCTTAAGAATGAATCTATCTTCCGGCGAATGAAAATGACATTGTTTTGGCAATTATTATTGCAATAGCGATCAAAGGTCAGAGGTCGCAATGTTACATCTTATGTAGAACTTGTAAACTAGCCCTAAAATTAGTGCACCGCACAATGCTTGAAGTATTAGAGGCAAAATTCAGTATTTATAATATTTTTTAATAAGGAGATATTATATAAATAACAGGATTGTTATATTATTCTAGATATAATATTTATATTTTAGTGTTATATATACAACTGTCAAAGCTAATCAGTGTCAAATTAAAAGTAAAAATTACGAAAAAATATTCTAAAGCAATAAGTACATGTAATTGTTTGGTTTGATATGACAGTTCTAACTGGCCCCTAATGGCCAGAGACGTATACTAATTAGGAGTAAAAAGATTATGAATTTCAAATTTCAGACTGTGTATGATATTTTAGCGTTATATATCAACTTTCAAAGCTAATCAGTATCTCGTTGAAAGTAATAATTATGAACAAATAATGTCTAAAATAATAAGTACAGGTTACTAAATATATTTTTGGTGGGCCGGGCCCCACTGGCCTTTAATGACGAGCCGCCCCTGCAATCAACTAAATATATATTTATATAAACTGTTCAACTGTTGTAGTGAATGATGCAATCTAGTTGATCACATGTTCTGTGTCTGTCCAATATTGTAACCTTTAACCTGATTTATTGTCAAATAGATTTCCTGAAACTATTGACACAGCAATGATGAGATGTAATGTAATTTGTTTAGAAAGCTGTCAGTATTTGCGTTTGTAGCACTGTGTATTAGGTCTGGTCCAGTGTGTTCACATGTAAATGTAGTCTCAGTATTTAGATAAACAAAAAATCACATCACAAACATATCAAGTTTATGGAGTGTTTTTTTTAATTGGAAACCAATGGCGTGAATATTTGACATGCACATGTATAAAACCGCACATATGACACCATCAAACACATGCAAATGTACACACAGAACTAGGATATAATAAACATTATATAGTCAATGAAGATATATTTAATTTGTTAAATTAAGCTTTTGAAAAATTTCCCAATTTAATCTCACATAATAGATCAATTCATATCAACACAGTTTCAGAAATATCAATACAAGATTACATGACAATATACTGATGTCAACTTCCAGATAAAATAATTCTAAAACAACACATGCTAGAATATTACTGTGCAAACTGGATCAGAACTTAATGGTTTTGTTAGGATTTTTATGAGAACAAGGAGAAGTTGTAATCTCAATGGCAGTTGGTATAAAATGAAGAGCTTGAAATATCAGAAACAAAATTGAGGAGATAAAATGTATCATTTACACAGATTCTACAGATTTATCTAATTGTAAATGAATATAATATTTGTGATAAAAAGATAAAGTTTTAGAAATTTAGCAAGCAATGAAAGGGATTTGTCTCCAGGAAACAAACAAGAGTAGTTGAGAATGATGTATATCACTAATGAGACTTAAAAAGGGTTTAAAGGCAAAGGATTGACTTTATTGCACCGGGTTTCGACATGGCTATCTCCTTATCAGCATAATGGCATACTTCTACCAAGACTGCTGGCCTTGAGAGCCTGGGACAACGCAGTCAACAGAATGTACTCACACTAACAGAAAAGTTCAAGTGCATAGAAAATAACCCCATGCACAAAACAATCAATGAACCCACCAAAAACTACATAAAAAGATACAGCTTCCACCATTTGGCAAAATCCCTCTCTGCAAATAACTCTAATTTTCTCTCAAAAGACCCAGCTACCTGGGAAATGATACTACCATACAACAACACAGACCTACAGCCCAATTTCACAGTGATAACAACAATTCCAGATGTAGACAAAAAGGGTGACGAAACAGGTTCCATCCTGAGAGTAAAGACACTAGAACACATTGACACCTCATACCCAAGAGGACCCATATATATACAGAAAGATCATCGGACATGACAGCAAGAAAGAAGGGTTGGAAACCATCATTATACTCCAAGACGGAACCACAATAAAACATTCAAGTGCCATTGAGAACTCTCAACAAATTATGGCTCTCTCCTTATTGGACATAAATGGCACACCTTCTTTCTTTCTTTCTTTCTTTCTTTCTCAATCCTGTATGCCTCACAGCCAGGTCAGAAGAGATTTCTAAACGGGCCCTAGTATGCGCTTCGTAGATAGTCTCTTTCGCCGCCTCTGTTATCTCTGAGGTCCATCTTTGCGTGGCCGGCCTTTTGCTTTGTACCCATTGTATCGAGCAGCATTGCTCTTTGGGGTGCACTGTCTGATGGTAATCTGCTTACGTGACCGAACCATTTAATTTGTTGTTTCTGATGAAGTCTAGTACTGATGTTGTACCCACTTTTTCCTGATGTCTTCATTTCTCAACCGGTCTCTTCTTGTTACACCCAGCATTCTGCTGAGACACTTCATCTCTGTTGTGACTAGTTTTCTTCTATCGTTTGTTGTCAGCGTCAGGTTTGGCACTGGTAACATAATGTGGGAGAAAGATTGTGTTGAACATTGCTCTTTTGTGTTCATGGTGACGTGTTTGCATCTTAAAATTAGCGCCATTTGCCCTATCATTTGATTTGCTTGTTGCATCTGTGTTGAATTTCATTAGTTATTCTTCCATTTGCTGAAAAATGCTCCCCAGGTATGTGAAATCTTTTACTTGATTTAGTAGATGATTATCGATGGAGATGTTGGTAGTGTTTTCCTCTCTGGCTAATGTCATTACTTCTGTTTTGTCGATGTTAATTCTCATGTTGTATTCGTACATGCTAACTGGAGTCTGTTGATGTGTTGTTGTAGTTGTTCTTCTGTTGTTGATATGATTGCCTGATCGTCTGCAAAAGAAATTCATTTAAGAGTTCTCCCAGGTTGTTTCCTTCGCTGGTGTTAGCTATTTTACAAATGTGGTCAATGTACGTGATGAATAGCAGCGGGATAGTACGCAACCTTGTCTTACTCCTGACCCTACGTGAAACTTTTCTGATAATCCTGTATTTGTTCTAATAGTACATTGGCTGTCAGTATAAATGTTCTTGCAAAGGTTGATTAGGTGTTCATTAACCCCATAGGTTGTTAGTATTTTCCACAACTTGTGCCTATCTCCGCGGTCGAACGCTTTTCCTGATCTACAAATGCAACGTGTAAATGTTTGTCGGATTCGATAGTCCTTTCTACTAACTGTCTGAGGGTGAATATTGCGTCTGTACAGCTTTTGTTCTTCCTGAATCCCATTTGGGAGTCATTAAGCTGTGGCTCGATGATGTGGCGGAGCCTTTTCTCAAGTATTTTGCAGAATATTTTCCCAGTGTGGCTCAGTAGCGCTATGCCTCTATACTTTGTACAGTCCCTCTTGCTACCTTTCTTCTCCAGATGGGAACAATTGTAGCATTCCTCCAATCTACTGGTGTTTCTTGTGTGATCCAGACTTGGTTGAATAGTCTATGGAGCCAGCTGATTCCTACCTCTTTAGTTGCTTTGATTAGGTTGGCCGGGATATTGTCTGGGCCTTGTGTTTTATTAGGTGGGGCCATATTTACAGCATTTCTGATCTCTGATAGTGTTATGCTTGGTTCTACTTCTGAAGTTACATTTACTGTGTGTTCTTGAGTGTTCGGTTGGTCCTCTTGTTGTACACCTTCTACCAAGAGTAAACATATCTTATTATTTGTTTCAAATCATTACATAACAAAAGGGATACTAATTTAACTCTGCAACATTTGAGGAAATCGCTGCTGATATTTATATATTGAACATCAAATCTGCAGCAAAATATAATTCTTCAGCATCTAAACCAGTTTGAAATTATGTCACAGTTTCAATCACAGTTTACATATATTCCTCTTGTTCCATTATACGTTACATAATGTCTATGCCTGAAGTAATTTCTTCATACCTCTTTGTCCTGAACAACTCACCTCTTTATCTCTTTCATGGAATTGTGTTCAATAATTTTTGCCTCTCAGTAAAGTTCATCTCAGTGTTTCCCCAGGATGTCCTCTTTTCTTGAACCCTTTGATTCCTATTTCAACGACTGCTTTGGTATTTTTTTAATCATTTCTTCTCAAGGTATGCCCAACATATCTCCATCTTCTCCTTCTTATTACAGTTGTTACTAGTGGTTGAGCAGACATTTCTCTGATTTCATCACTTCTGAATTTGTCCCATTTTATGTTCATTATTTTTCAGACATCTATTCTCGAAACAAATCACAGTTTTCAACAAATTAATTTTCCTGTCTAAAAATGTAAGATTGTCTCATACACAATTAATAATATCTTGACTTTGACAGTTTGTCAGATGAAATAGCATATTTAATCGTTTCACTCTCTAATTATTTTGACCTATGAACGCACTTAATTTGCAATGCAAATTTAACATTCAATGTCAAATAGTTTAAACCTTTATAACTTAAGTATGGTTTCCCTGAAATATACCATATTAAATATTAAATTGTTGTTAATTGGATGAGAATACATTAGTATAATAATATTGTA
>JADZMA010001374.1:0-20469 GCA_020796225.1 Arion vulgaris
GTTCAAATCTTTTGTAGATAAAAGTAATAATCTTAGTGATGTTTTTGTGATGAAGTAACAATCTGTGTGATGTTTTTGAGTTGGTAACAATCTGTTTTAATTCTTTGTAGATGAAGAACAATCTGTGTGTAAACTTGGTAGATAGTAACAATTGTGTGTAATTTTTTTGTAGATGAAGAAACAATCTGTTGTAATGTTTTGGTAGATGAAGAAAAAAATCTTTTTGGAAAGTTTTTGTAGATGAAGTAAAATCTTTTGTAATGTTTTTGTAGATTAAGTAACAATATGTGTGTAATGTTTTTGTAGATGAAGTAACAATCTGTGTGTGATGCTTTTTGTAGAAAAGTAACAATCTTTTCTTGCAGAGGGAAGTAACAATTTTTTGTTGTATAGTCTGTCCATTAATTCGTGGCCCGTTTGAAATTGATTTTCTCGAAAACTACCTGTTGGATCTCAGTGATTTTTGCATGCACCCGAATATCCATGCGCTAAAATAAAGCTAACCAGTAGTCCGATGCGGATTTTGCACATCGGCAAATTTTTGATCTTTTGAAAATTGCAAATCGGGGCTCAAATTTTAGATTTTACAGTACCCCTAGAATTTGTCCATTCTTTATTCATGGGGGTATCTCCCTATTAACGTAGGTCCCGTAATTAAATGTTTGGGCCCCTTTGTACAATCGGGAAATTGGAAAAAATGCAACAGTTAGTCCTCCTTTGTCACCATTAGACCCCCGGGGGTCTTAACTTCACCACAAATTGTATGATGGTAGACCCTTTGGATTGATTTTACGTTGCTTTTCTCAGTCTGTAATAAAAATATGATTTGTATCATCCCGAATCTGACGATTTCCCTAGGTTGATAATTTTTACTGGCTGGGCAAAATTTTAATCCATCCGGTGCCAGTCTCGTCTTCCCCTCGGGGCACATGTTCAACACACTTTTCAGAACCATGTCTATCATTGGGAAGGACTCACGTGTCAGAATTTCAACATCCCCTTTTTAAAGTCCCGTTCTGTTCGGCAACTTGCCCTTTTTTCTTTAGCCCAGACAAGCTCTATCGGATTGGGGGAGATGATATAGGTAGTCGGACGTGTCCCTATTCCGTGATTTTTTTCAATATAAACACCTTTTTTCTTATTTTTCATCCTCCCGGGGGCAACAACTCGGGTTTCAAATATGTATCATCAAAACTGACATTTTCCAGAAGCCAAGTCCTAATTTGATCTTTTGTATTTGATGCAGTTGGTACTTTTTCTTCCGCTGATACTGCATTTGAAGGGTGCATTATCCATTACCCATCATGGTCTTTTAGAATTGGGGAATCTTTTTCCTCCAGTGCCTGAAAATATGTCCATTCATTTCTGTGTTAGTCCCTACCGTCGGGACTTTTGATTGGAAAATAAGTCCCGCGTCATGGACAAAACCTTCTTCCCCTTCCTGCATGGTTAGATAATACCTGGTCTTTGCTGCTTGTATTTTTTTTTTCTGTTCACCGTCATGATTGCCATTTTTTAGCATTGGGGGGTGAGCATTGACCCAGGTTCGCCCAAAAAACAAATCATAGCCTTCCTCCGCCCGCTCACGGATCTGTCAGGTATTTCCCGGCAGCAATTAAGGGGTTTTACAAATAATTTCCGCCCCCATAGTTTTCTGAAGGGGAATGGTCTTACAATTTTCCCTAAGTACTTTTTGAAAAGTCTATGCTGCAATCTGATTGCAGTTTTAATTTCAGTTTCCGGAGTAAAAGTTGATTTGTCAAAAAATTTTCAAGAGCCCGTCTTATGACATCTATGTCAAAGTCGTCAATTTTCTTTTCCTTCCTTGTTTACATTGTGCACTTTGTGTCCCGTTTAATCCATGGGGAAAAAGGGTTCTCTATTCAGACCAAGCGCCAGTTGCGTTCGTTTCTCAGGGTTATGAATATCACAATATAGATGACCTCTTAGATTCCTAAAGTGTTGGATAGTAAAACTGTAACCTTCTGTATTTTTATAAAAAAATTTTGACTCTTTTGAATGTGATATCAAGTATTTTTTTAAAAAAAATGATACACTGCTTCATACAAATGCGAGATACGCCTATAACTATAAAAAGGTTTCCCCAAATTTTAACGTCTATGCCCCCTTAAAATCGTTGTGACGGAATTCGTGAAACTCACAATTTTAAAATTACCATAATTATTTTTAGAACAACGCGTCTGTGTACCCGTAAACTTTCGTGTACAATCCGGTAGGTTGATTTAATATAACCTGAAGAAAAAAATTTCAAAAATACATCAAATTTTCTTTGGGAAAAAAAATTTTTTTGGTCATGGGTAATAAGGCTGTTGCAAAAATCACTGAGATCCAACAGGTTTTCGGAAAAAAACAATTTCAAACGTGCTCAGAAATTTAAAGGGCAGACTATACAAATTACAATCTTTTTGTAAGTTTGTTATGATGAAGTATCAACCCTTTTTTTAGATAAAAAATGATCTAATGTAATGTAGTTGTAGATGAAGTAAAATCTGCATGTATAATGTTTTTGAAATTGAACAACTTTTGTAATGTTTTTTTGGGAAATAACAATAGTTAGTGCAAATGCCTGTTGTAGATGAAGTAACATTCTGTGTGTGTAATATCTGTTGAAGTAGAAGAAACAATATGTATGTAACCCTTTTTTAGAAGAAAAAAAAAATCAGTGTGTTAAATGCTTTTGTAGATGAAGTAATAAACTGTAGTGATGTTTTTTGTAGATGAAGTAAAAACGTTTTTTGTAGATGAATAATAATCTGTGTGTGTTTTTTGTAGATGGTAACAATCTGTTTGTGATGTTTGTTGTAGATGAATAACAATCTATTTTTTTAGATAAGTAACAATCTTTTTGTGCAAATTTGTTTAGATGAAGTAATAATCTGTATGATGTTTGTTGTAGATGAAGTAACAATCTGTTTGTTGTAGATGAAGTAACAATCTGTAGTGATGTTTTTGTAGATGAATAACAATCTGTGTGTGATTTTGTTGTAGATGAAGTAACAATCTATTTGTTGTGATGGAACAATCTTTTGCAAATGCTTTTTGTAGATGAAGTAATAATTTAGTGTGTTTTTGTAGATGAAGTAACAATCGTTTGTTGTAGATGAATAACAATCTTTGGGGATGTTTGTTGTAGATGAAGAACAATCTATGTGTGATGTTTTTTGTAGATGAAGTAACAATCATTTGTTTTAATGAAGAAACAATCTGTGTGTATTTTTTGTAGATGAAGTAACAATCTTTTGTGATGTTTTTTGTAGATGAAGTAACAATCTATTTTTGTAGATGAAGAAACAATCTGTTTGTGATGTTTTTGAGTAAAACAATCTGTGTGTGCAAATGCGTTGTAGATGGTAACAATCTATTTTGATTTTGTTGTAGATGAAAACAATTATGTGTGATGTTTTGGGAGATGAAAAACAATCTATTTTTGTGATGAAGTAACAATCTGTGTTGCAAATGCTTGTTGTAGATGAAGTTTAAACTGTATGATGTTTTTTTTTAGATGAAGTAACAATCTGTTTTTGTAGATAAGTAACAATCTTTTTTTGTTGAGATGAAATAACAATTGTGTGTATGTTTGTTTTAGATGAAAAACAATCTATTTGTTGTAGATGAAGAACAATCTGTGTGTGAAAAGCTTGTTGTAGATGAAATAAAATCTTTTTTTTGGAAAATCCTGTTTTTTGTAGATGAAGTAACAATCTGTGGGGAGTTTGTTTTAGATGAAATAACAATCTAGTTATGTTTTTTAAATGAAATAACAATCTTTTGTTGTAGATAAGAAAAAATCTGTGTGTGATGTTTTGTAGATGAAGAAAAATCTGGTGTATGTTTTTGTAGTGAAGAACAATCTTTTTTTGAGATAAAAACAATTGTGTGTGAGTTTGTTTTTTTTGAAGTAAAACTTTGGCAAAAGCTTTTGTAGATGTAAAACATGTGTATGTTTTTTGTAGATGAAGTAACAATCTTTTTTTTTGTTGAGATGAGAACAAATTATTTTTTGTAGATAAAAAACAATTGTGTTAAAAAGTTTTTGAGATGAAGAAAATCTTTGGGGAGTTTTTGTAATGAAAAACAACTTGTTGATGTTTTTTAAAATAAGTAACAATCTTTGTTGAGATGATAACTTTGTGTGTAAAGTTTTTGTAATGAAGAAAAATTGTGTGTGATGTTTTTGTAGATAAAAAACAATCTGTTGTGGTTGTTGTAGATGGAGTAAAATCTGTTTTTTTCAAAAGTGTTGTAGTAAGAACAACATTTTTTTTGTGTAGATGAAGAACAATCTGGGGTGTAATGTTTTTGAGTAAGAAAATTTTTTTGTGATTAAAACAACCCGGGTTAAAATTTGTTTTAGATGAAGTAAATTTTGGGTGTAATGTTTTTTTGTAGTGAAGAACAATCTGTTGTAAGAATTAAGTAAAATTGGTGTGAAATTTTTTAAGTGAAGTAAAAATTTTGAGGTGATGTTGATTAAGTTATAATCTTTTGTGTTTTTATTGTAGATAAGAACAATCTTTGTTTCAGATGAGTAACAATTGTGGGTTTTTTTTTTGTAGATGAAGAACAATCTTTGGAAAGTTTTTGTAAAGTAACAAACTTTTTGTTTTGTTGTAGGAGTAACAATCTGTTTGATGTTTTTGTAGATGAATTTAAAATCTTTGTGTTAACTTTTGTAAATGGTAAAAATTTTGTGTGTAAAGTTTTTTTGTAAAATAACAACCTTTTTTTTTGTAGTGAAGTAAAAATCTGGGGGTAAGTTTTTTGTAGATGAAGTAAAAATCTGCGTGAAAGTTTTTTAGTAATAACAATTTTTGTTGTAGATGGCAACAATTTTTTTGGTTTTTTTGTAATGGTTGTAGATGAATAAAATCTGTGTGTAAGTTTGTTTTAGGAAGAACTCTGTTGTAAGTTTTTTTAAGGTAAAAATCTGGGGTGAAAATTGTTGAGTGAATAAAATCTGGGGGATGTTTTTTTAGATAAATAAAAATCTGTGTGTATGTTGTTGTAGATAAGTAACAATCTTTGTTGCAGATGAGTAACAATTGTGTGTAAAGTTTTTGTAGATGAAGAAAACCTGTTGTATGGGTTTTTTTGAAGAACAACTGTGATGTTTTGTAGATGATAACAATCTTTTTTGAAAAGCCGTTGTAGATGAAGTAACAATCTTGGTGTAAGTTTGTGTAGTGAAGTACAATTTTTTGTGGAGTTTTTAATGGTCAACTTTTTTTGAGTGGGAAAAAAACTTGTGGAATTTTTCTTTTAGATGGGGTAAAAACTTTGGGAAGTTTGTTGTAGTGAAGTAACAATCTTTTGCAGTGAAGTAACAATCTGTGTTTCGATTGTTTTAGATGAAAACATTTTGTGGGGTAAGTTTTTGTACTGAAAAAAATCTGTTGTGTGAAAGTAACAACTGGTTTTTGAGTTTGTTGAAAATGAATAAAAACTTTTTGGAATGCTGGTGTAATTAAGAAATTTGTTGTTTTTTAATGGGTTTATTTAGATAATACAATTGTTGTTTTTGTTTAGATGAAAAACAATCGTTGGTTTTTGTACCTGAAGTAACAAACTTTCTTGTTTTTTGTAGATAATAAAATCTGTGGTGAATGTTTTTGTAATGGTCATTCTGTCGTGTAATGTTTTTTTATAAGAAAATCTGTTTTAAGATTAAAAAAATTGGTGTGTGAGTTTGTTGGTGGGAAAATCTCTGTAAAGGTGATGGGGTAGATTAAATTACAATCTATGTGTGTAATGTTTTTGAGATGAGTAACAATCTTTTTTGCAGATGAATGCAATCTTTTGTGATGTTTTTTGTGATGAAACAACAATCTGTGGTAAGTTTTTGTACCTGAAGTAACAAACTTTGCTTGATGTTTTTTAGATGAATAACAATCTGTTGGGGGATGTTTGTTGAGATGAATTAACAATCTTTGTGGATATGTTTTTAAATGAAGTAAAAAATTTTTTTGTAATGTTTATTGTAGATAAAATAACAATTGTCTGTTGTTTGTTGTAGATGGTAAAAAACTGGTGGGTTTTTTTTGTAGATAATAACAATATATTTTTGTAGATTTAAAAAACAATTGGTGTAATGTTGTGTGGGGAAGAAAATGTGTTTGTTGTAGATGAAACAATCTGGGTTGTATATTTTTTGTAGATGAAGTAAATCTTTGTAATGTTTTTGTAGATGAGTAAAATTGTTAATGTTTGTTGTAGATGAAGTAACAATGTGTTTGTTGTAGATGAAGTAACATTTGTGTTTGTTTGTTGTAGATGAAGTAACAATCTGTGTTGATGTTTGTTGTACATGAAGTACATGGATCTCACAAATCTCTGTTTTTTGTGTTTGCTATCAACTCAGATGTTGTGCCATGAAGTCAGGATATCCAAAATTGTTTTCCTCTGTCTTCCTCTGTCGCGTCTACCCCAGATTTTACTGGTTGTCACAATGTATTCTAAACCTCCTCCTCATCACATGCCCGAAAATTATGATTCTTCTTTCTTATAATGATGAAAGCTTTTCTCTTGATCTCATTCAGTACCTCAACATTAGTCAGTTTAGCAGTCCATGGGATTCTCATCATTCTTCTGTAAAACCGCATCTCTGTAGCCCTCTGAGATTTTTCGATCTGTGTGTTCATTGTCCATGACTCGCATCCGTATGTCAGTAAGTGGCTCTATGTAGCACTGAATAACTCGCATTCTGATGGATTGAAAGGACTTGTTGCAGATAATGCTTCTCATTTTAAGAACGATGTTTTCGCCTGCCCTATTCTGCTTTTTATTTCTGATCGGCATCTGCCATCTGACGTTAGCAGGACTCCGAGGTATTTAAATTGCTGCACTTGTCTTAGCTCAGTTCCATTTACTGTGATGGTGCATTTTGTCAAAGTCTGCTTTTTGTATATGATCATAACTTCTGTCTTCATACTCAGTCCTTTGTTATTACTTTCTGTCACAACCTTATGTCCTCCTACAGCTATTCCAGCAATATCCTTTATAGACATAAAAATGCTTTCACAATACTGTTCGAACAGGTCTGGTGATAATACGCATCCTTGTCTTACACCCTTTTATCTTCGGAAAGTTCCTATCTTTTTGTCTATCCTTACAGTGGTCATAACTGCAAAACAATTCTAAAGACTTGTATAAGTCAAATCTGATGGATCAGAAGAGCTTATTGTAAGTTATGCCACTGTACCGTCTTGCTAGAGCTAGTGGCTTTACGGCTCATTGAAAAATCAGAAAAACACGGACAGAGGACTACATCAGCAGGACAGAATAAGCTTCAACGGAGAAAGCTTTTAGTACTTGTCAAAACTGAGCTCTATGATAATTTTAAACCAAGCATCAATGCCTTTATTTGCAGAACTATCATTTATGCAGATTGCGGGAGATAACATCAGTGCAATAGAAGAACAATACAGAAAAATAATTTGTGTTGATTGGAAAGAAGAAGTCCCATTTAAAAATGATGGATTTTTAACCGACAGTGAAACGTTTTGAATTGGTGTTCTTCAACACGAGTCATTTAAAGAGCTTGCCACCTTTGCTCTGACTTGTTTAATAACTCCAGTTAGTAATGCTGTTATTGAGAGGGTGTTCTCTCTTGAATCATAAGTCAAAACAAAAGCTAGAAATAGAACGATGCTGCAGCTTCTTGAGGCTATAGTGAGAATAAGAACAGAACTGCTTTTATCTAACAAATGTTGCACTAATTTTACGCATCCCTAAGATGGTAAGAACTTATCTACTGATAAAGTGTGTGGTGTTCGTTTCAGTGGTAAGGATAGTGATGCCCTTCATTTAGAGCTCTTCTTATGATAGTTCATAGTTCATATGTACGGTTCCAACTTCATTGCAACGGGTCACCCATAATTGTTTCGTTCCTGTGCAACAAAATCACACGAAATGCTAACAACTGTCTTCTGTGTCGTGAACTAATTCCAGAATGAAACAGCCGTACCGCCACATAAAAGCAAACAGAACCACATTAATGCATATTGCCGTCGCTAAAGTGTCAACACAAAACTGTTCATCACTTTAATTGCAATTCATGTCGAAGGGAACATCAATCACGACAAAATCCAGCACATGCAAAACACTGCATACGGCAGATTGAGTTGGTTCGTCATAACTGCTGTCCGCCATTTTCTGAATATCCACAATCACAACAAACGCACGGTTGACACAGCAAAACGCATTCCATGTGAAATTCATAGTTCACAGCGCTGTTCAAGCACTAACTCAGTAGCTCAGCAAACGAAATCGGAAAATACCCTACCAAACATGACGGAAATGAGCTAGCAAAGTCGTGTCCTGAATCAAACAGTCCTGATTCTGAATGGCCTCCCACCTTCCGCCACTGCTGGTCAGATATTTTGTTTTTATGATGTGGGTATGAAATAGCACTGTTTTTCCTCCTGGTTTTTAAAAAAATTTTTCAGCCAGTGTTTGGCCGCTTTTCTCAATTTTAAGTTGGCAACCCTGGTGCGGACTTTATTTTTCTCTTCTTTGTTAGGGATTATAATTGTTTTATGTATCACTTTCTTTGGAAAGATTCGATTTTGTTCTTTAATGTTTGAAAGGTCCAAAAATGACCTAAAAATTTTATTTGTAAAAACAAAAAACCCCCAGTCCTAAAAACTTTTGTTCTTTCTTGGGTTAAAAACCCAAAACAACTACCAACCAAATGCAAAAAAATTTTGGTTTTTCCAATATTTTTTAAATTACAAAAGAAAAAGGTTTAAAACCCGTAATGAAATTGTTTTTGATTTTTTGATAAAACAAAAGGACAAACCAAAAACAAAAAAAGAAATGTTTGATCTTAATAAAAAGCAAAGTTTTTTCCAACAAATGTAAAAAAACCTTTTGCTGTCTTTGGAAAAAAAAGAACAAAAAATTTGCATTAAAAACCTTTGCCCCGATCCTTAAAAAAGCAAAAACGTTTTTCCCAAATTCACCCGGAATTTTTCCCCAATACAGAAAAAAACAAAAAGAACATCCCCCGGATCAAAGACGGGCCCCATTTAATAAAAAACAAAGGGGAAAAATAAAACCCCGGAAAAATAATTTAATGAAATTTAAACAAAGCAACAAACCAAAAAAATTTGAAAAAGGAAAAATGGCCCAATTTTAAAAATTAAAACAACCAAAACTAAAAAACAATTTCAAACAATTTTTCCCCTTTTACATTAATCCCCAAAACCGGAGCTCCCAACAAATGAAAGAAAAATAGCCCCGGGTAAAATTAAAAAAAAGGCTACCCCAAATCCCCAAAAAGAGAAGGGAACATTGAAAAAAGAAAGGAAAT
Organism: Arion vulgaris; assembly: GCA_020796225.1. Taxonomy (NCBI): domain Eukaryota; kingdom Metazoa; phylum Mollusca; class Gastropoda; order Stylommatophora; family Arionidae; genus Arion; species Arion vulgaris. Next base: position 9,332 of record JADZMA010001374.1, read on the forward strand.
TAAAAAAGTTGGCAATTTTTCCCCATTACTTGAATTAAAAAGAAAAAAACCCCAAAATGAAAAGGCTTTTGCCCAACTTTAAAAAGAAAAGAACTACCAGACAGTGCCCAAAGAGCAATGTTGTCGATACTAAATAAAAAGCAAAAGCAGACTCCCAAAATACAGGTACCTCAAAGAGCAAGGGGTTGCCCCGATACATTGAATACAAAGAAAAAGCAGACTACCAACACACAGGCACCTCAAAGAGCAATGTTGCTCCTTTACATTGAATACAAAGCAAAGCAGATTTACCAACCAAAATTGCACCAAAAAGAGAAAATGTTGCCCGATACTTTGGGAATAAAAAGAAAAAGCAGACTACCAACAAAAGTGCACCTCAAAGAGAAAATGTTGCTCCGATCCCTGAATACAAAGAAAAAGCAGACTCCAACACACAGTGCACCCCCCAAAAAACCCAATTTTCGATAAAATTGAATACAAAGCAAAAGCAGACTACCAACAAAAGTGCACCTCAAAACAAATTTTGTTCCGTACATTAATAAAAAAGCAAAAACCAGACTACCAACACACAGTGCACCTAAAAAGAGCAATGTTGCTCCTTTACATTGAATACAAAGAAAAAGCAGACTAAACAAAAGTGCACCAAAGAGCAATGTTGCCCTTTAAAATTGAATACAAAGCAAAAGCAGACAAACCAACACACAGGCACCTAAAAGGGGCAATGTTGCTCCGATACTTGAATACAAAGAAAAAACGGACTCCCAAACAAAAGGCACCTCAAAGAGCAATGTTGCTCCCATTGAATAAAAAAGAAAAAGCAGACAAAACAAACACAGTGCACCTCAAAAAAACAATGTTGCCCCGATACTTGAATACAAAGAAAAAGCAGACTACCAACAAAAGTCCCCCTCAAAGAGCAATGTTGCCCCGATACATTGAATAAAAAAGCAAAAGCAGACTCCCAAACCCAAGTGAATTTAAAGAGCAATGTTGCCCCGATACATTGAATAAAAAGCAAAAGCGGACTACCAACACACAGTGCACCTCAAAGAGCAATGTTGCTCCGATAAATTGAATACAAAGCAAAAGCAGACTACCAACACACAGTGCACCTCAAAGAGCAATGTTGCTCCGATACATTGAATACAAAGCAAAAGCAGACTCCAACACAATGCCCTCAAAGAGCAATTTTGCCCCGATACATTGAATACAAAGAAAAAGCAGACTACCAACACACAGTGCCCCCAAAGAGCAATGTTGCCCCGATACATTGAATACAAAGAAAAAGCAGACTACCAACCCCAAGTGCCCTCAAAAATTTTGCTTTTACATTGAATAAAAAACAAAAGCAGACTACCAACACACAGTGCACCTCAAAGAGCAATGTTGCTCCGATACATTGAATAAAAAGAAAAAAGAGACTACCAACAAAAGTGCACCTCAAAAGCAATGTTGTTTTCCATTGGAATAAAAAAGAAAAAAGCAGACTACCAACACAAAAGTGCACCTCAAAGAAAAATGTTGCCCCGATACTTTGGGAATACAAAGCAAAAGCAGACTACCAACAAAACAGTGCACCCCCAAAACAATGTTGCCCCGATACATTGAATACAAAGAAAAAGAGACTCCCAAACACAAAATGCCTAAAAAGAGCAATGTTGCCCCGATACATTGAATACAAAAAAAAAAGCAAAATACCAACACACAATCCCTTTTAAAGAGCAATGTTGCCCCGATACATTGAATAAAAAGAAAAAGCAGACTACCAACACAAAAATGCACCCCAAAGAGCAATTTTGCCCCGATACTTGAATACAAAGAAAAAGCAGACTACCAAAACAAAATTGCACCTCAAAAAAGCAATGTTGCCCCGATACATTGAATACAAAGCAAAAGCAGACTCCAACAACAGTGCACCTCAAAGAGCAATGTTGCCCCGATACTTGAATACAAAGCAAAGCAGACTCCCCAACACACAGTGCACCTCAAAAAAACAATGTTGCCCCGATAATTTGAATAAAAAGAAAAAACAGACAAACCAACAAAAATGCACCTCAAAGGAAAATGTTGCCCCGATACATTGAATACAAAGAAAAAAGCAGACTACCAACACACAGTGCACCTCAAAGAGAAAATGTTGCTGATACATTGAATACAAAGAAAAAAGCAGACTACCAACACACAGTGCACCTCAAGAAAAATGTTGCTCCGATACATTGAATACAAAGAAAAGCAGACTACCAACACAAAATGAAATTTAAAGAGAAAATGTTGCCCCCGATACTTTGGGAATACAAAGCAAAAGCAGACTACCAACACAAATTGCACCTCAAAAAGAAGTTGCTCCGATACATTGAATACAAAGCAAAAGCAGACTACCAACACAAATGCCCCCAAAGAGCAATGTTGGGGGGCCCGGAATACAAAGAAAAGCAGACTACCAACACACAGCACCCTCAAAGAGCAAGGGCCCGTCATTAATACAAAGAAAAAGCAGACTACCAACAAAAATTTGCACCTAAAAGGCAAGTTGCCCCGATACATTGAATACAAAGAAAAAGCAGACTACCAACACAAAAGTGCCCCTAAAAAGGGGCCAATTTTTTCCCCCGATACATTGAATACAAAGCAAAAGCAGACTACCAACAACAGTGCACCCTAAAAAGGGGCAATGTTGCTCCGATACATTGAATACAAAGCAAAAGCAGACTACCAACACACAATGCACCCAAAAAGAGCAATGTTGCTGGATACATTGAAAAAAAGCAAAAGCAGACTCCAACACAAAATGCCCAAAAAGGGCAATGTTGTTTTTGATACATTAATAAAAGAAAAAAGCAGACTCCAACCCCAAAATTGCACCTAAAAAGAGCAATGTTTCCGATACATTAATTAAAAGAAAAAAAGCAGACTACCAACACACTTTCCCCTTTCAAAAAATGTTGCTAAACATTGAATACAAAGAAAAAGCAGACTCCCAAAACACACAGTGCCCCTAAAGAGCAATGTTGCTCCGATACTTTAAACAAAGAAAAAGCAGATTCCCAAAACACAAAATGCCCCCTCAAAGAGCAATGTTGCCCCGATACATTAAATAAAAAAGAAAAAGGGCAGACAAACCAACAAAAGTGCACCTCAAAGAGCAATGTTGCTCCGATACATTAATAAAAAGCAAAAGAGACTACCAACACACAGTGCACCTCAAAGAGCAATGTTGTCAAATACTTTGGGAATAAAAAGAAAAAACAGACTACCAACACAAAATGCCCCTCAAAAGAAAATGTTGCCCCCGATACATTGAATCCCGGAAAAAGCAGACTACCAACACACAGCACCTCAAAGGAAAATGTTGCCCCGAACATTGAATACAAAGCAAAAGCAGACTACCAACACACAGTGCACCTAAAAAAACAATGTTGCCCCGATACTTGAATACAAAGAAAAAAAGCAGCCCACCAACCCAGTTACCTCAAAGACAATGTTGCCCCGATACATTGAATACAAAGAAAAAACGGACTACCAACACAAAATGCACCTCAAAGGCAATGTTGTCCAATCCATTGAATAAAAAAGAAAAAGCGGACTACCAACACAAAATGCCCCCTCAAAGAGCAATTTTCTTTTTACATTGAATAAAAAAGAAAAAAGCAGACTACCAAAACACAGTGCACCTAAAAAGAGCAATGTTGCCCGATACATTGAATAAAAAAGAAAAGCAGACTACCAACACACAGTGCCCCTAAAGAGCAATGTTGCTCCTTTACATTGAATCGGAAAAAGCAGACTCCAACCCAACACACTCAAAGAGCAATGTTGCTGATACATTGAATAAAAAAGAAAAAGCAGACAAACCAACAATGACCTCAAAAAAACAATGTTGCCCCGATACATTGAATAAAAAAGCAAACAGACTACCAACACACAGTACCTCAAAGAGCAATGTTGCCCCTAAAATTGAATACAAAGAAAAAGAGACTCCCAAACACAAAAGGGGCACCTCAAAAAACAATGTTTTCGATACATTGAATACAAAGCAAAAGCAGACTACCAACACACAGTGCCCCTCAAAAAAGGCAATGTTGCCCCGATACATTGAATACAAAGCAAAAGCAGACAACCACACTGCCCCTCAAAGAAATTTTTCCCGATACTTTGAATACAAAGAAAAAACAGACTACCAACACACAGTACCTCAAAACAATTTTGCCCCAAACCATTAATACAAAGAAAAAGCAGACTACCAACAACAGTGCACCCAAAAAGAAATGTTGCCCCGATACATTGTTTAAAAGAAAAAGCAGACTACCAACACGTGCACCTCAAAGAGCAATGTTGCTTTTACTTTGGGAATACAAAGCAAAACAGACTACCAACAAAAATCCCCCGAGCAAATGTTTCTTTTACGGAATACAAAAAAAAAAGCAGACTCCCAAAACACAGTGACCTAAAAGAGCAATTTTCCGATACATTGAATAAAAAAGCAAAGCAGACTACCAACACACAGTGCCCCTTCAAAAACAATGTTGCTCCTTTACTTTGAATCCCAAAGAAAAGCAGACTACCAAAAAAATGCACCTAAAAAGAGCAATGTTGCCCCGATACATTGAATAAAAAGAAAAAGCAGACTACCAACACCCCAATGCCTCAAAAAAAAATGTTGCCCCGATAAAATTGAATACAAAGCAAAAGCAGACTACCAACACACAGTGCACCTAAAAAGAGCAATGTTGCTCCGATACTTGAATAAAAAAAGAAAAAAGCAGACTACCAACACAGTGCACCTCAAAGAGCAAGTTGCCCCGATACATTGAATACAAAGCAAAAGCAGACTCCCAAACCAACAGTGCACCCCAAAAAAAATGTTGCCCCGATACATTGAATACAAAGAAAAAGCAGACTACCAACACACGGGCACCTAAAAGAGCAATGTTGTTCCGATACATTGAATAAAAAGAAAAGCAGACTAAACACACAGTCCTCAAAACAATGTTGCCCCGATACTTTGGGTAAAAAAAAAAAACGGCCCCCAAAAAGGTGGACCTCAGAAAACAGAGGCGACGAAAGACACTTTTATGAAGCGAAAACCCGGGGCTCGTTATAGAAATCTCTTCTTACCCCGACGCTGTGGGGCAAACCAGGATTGGAGAAAAAAAAAAAAGAAAGAAAGAAGAAAGCTGAAGCGTTTGGACTAAAACTAATCTAGAGTAAAAAAAAAATTTGGGGTTTATATATTAATGTTTTGTTTTTGCATATTTCAGCCCAATCTCATTGGAAAAACCTTTTTTGACATTCTGAAACCCCTGACATTAGTAAAGTCAAGGAACAATTATCGTCTTCAGATCTCACCCCAAGGGAGACTAATAATTAAAAGTAAAGTCTATTTATATTTATATTTTGTACAGTTATTCTTTTTTTCATCCATAAATGTCTCACAAAGAGAGGATCTCAAATTAATTTACAACTAGCCCTAACTTAAATTTGGGTTACCTTGAATTATACAAAAAACGATTCTAAAAATATCTCTGTTCTCTACAGAAGCATAGTGTTTTTATTGACATCACCATTGACTTAGTATGTCTGGATATTGTACATACAATATGGTTTATGTTGTCTTAATCTATCCCCCAGCGATTTTGGGTAAAACAATATGGTTTATATTGTCTTAATATATCTCAGCGTTTTGAAACATAAAATATGGTTTATATTGTCTTAGTCTCAAAAAGGGATTGAAAGTAGCAAAGAAAAGAAATGCTCCCCGGGCCCCGCCCTTTTGGGGGGGGGGCCCCTTCTGGAGCAAAGGTTGTCACTAGTCATAAACAAGGAACCAAGTTTGGGAGGGGGGTAATAATTTCCCCCTTTTTCTTTTTTTTATTGAGGTTAGGGCCAAGGTCATGTTTACTCAACCCCCGGACAATTGGGGGTCACACTGAGCTCATTTAAAAACGTAACAGTTTTTTTCTTTTTTTTTTAAGTTCCCTTTGGGGACACGCCCAAAAAGGGAAAAATTGAAAGCTTGAACAAAAAAACAATTAAATTTGACTCATAACCCAGTTCAAGTCTCTGTTCGTTCAGTGTTTTGCCCGGGAAAATTTTTTAAAATAAATGCAAGTGGGCGTAAGGGAAAAATTGTTCTAAGACATGAGCAATCTGGGCACTCCTAAATAAATTTCATGTCATTCCCCGTTTTTGTGAGAAAATGTTTTGCACTGACTAGATGTCCCGAAAAAAATGGGGGGAGGGCCAAAGATTAAACAGAAAACTTGGACACACTTGAAGGGCCGCAACAAAAACCGCAACACAGAGCTGCAAAATTTTTCAGAGAAACACAACATTTTTAAAAGTAATTTTTATTTGTTCTGCTAACTTTGGGAAAGTATTTAAATCCTCCCATATTGTTATTTTATTATTATTTTTTTTTTACATAGCCCAATTTTATGTTTCAGTGAAAATTAATGTTTAAAAAAAAGTTTCCTTATCATTTTTCGTTTTCAATGAATTCAAATGTTTTAAATCAGAGTTATAGTCATGTTAAGTGGTTAAATTTCGAAGAACCCCGTATATAATTTTATCATCATGAGTAAATTTTATATCATAAAACCTTTTCCCAAAATTTCACATTTATATTTATATTAGTAGAAAATAGAAAATTACATTTTATTTTTAAATTCATTTTCTTCCCAAAATTGAATAGACTTCAGGGAACCAAAAACCAGAGATCGGTCGACATTACGCTTCTGGGGGTAAAGCGTAAAACACAAGATGAAAAGGAAAAAAATAACCAAGTTCTTGTATCAAAAACACGCAAAACTGTCTGAATTTTTTTAAAGTCGTGTGTAAGGTTTCTGAATCCAAAAAACAAACAGAAAAATAGAAGTCCCTCTCCCAGTTTTAGTAGATGAAGATAGTGATACAGAACAATCATCATTACCAATATTAAGATCAGCAACTCTTCACGATTTAGCCACATTTTCCACAAGACAAACTGAAGTCAAATTTCAACAAGTCCTTCCAATTTAGCCATATCATTTCAAGCCAAAAAGAGGCAGAAAAAACACAGCACATGCCCTTTCCCAAAGTAGCAACATCTTCTACAAGCCAAAAACACAACGAAAATAAAATGTACTCCAACGATATTGGTGAAACCAAAAACAACTTCAATCGAGATTATTGGGTTGCAAAGGAAGCAGCGAAATCAAAAATGAACAGTGATTTCGTCTTCCAAAAAAAAAAAATCAAAAAAAGAAAACAATCCACGAATTTGCCCAAAATCGTTTTTAATACACATAAACCAACAAAAAAAACTCATGTGAGAGATTGGTTTTGTTTTTCAGCTTTAAAAGGGCAACCTTTTTTTTTTTGTTTGCCCAAAATTACATTCAAAACCTGTTCGTCACGGTTTACGAAAGAAGGATTTGACGATTGGAAAAAAGCAAATAATTTTTTTGAAAAAACATGGAAAAACCTCCCCTAGACAAACGATAATTTCTGTTGGTTTTCAAAAAAAAAGATGCCGTGTCGATTCTTAACTTTAAGAAATTGAGACCGAACAAACATATTGGCGGACACTTTTGGGGCGTTATTCATAATCCCAATTTTTTGCAGAACGAGGTCTTCTTTCCCCCGGAGGGATGAAATTAGGTTTTACCCAATAATGGAAATTTTTAGGTTTGTTGGAAATTAATAGACCAAATTTGACATTTTTGGGCCCCAGATATTAGTACTTATGCAAATAAAGGAAAGGGAACATACATCCCTACTTATCAAAAACAACATGTGAGGAATTTATCCATCTAATTGCATCAAAACATATTTTTCCCAAATTAAAAACAGGGACTATTCCGTATCACTGGGGAAACTACTCCAGACTTTTTCTCATGTGGACCAACTCACTTAATAGTGCTTTGGGCTTACCATCAGGGGCCAGTGGGAAAAGGTTTCGAAGTTCTTATTGGAAAGGTCATACTCTGAACAAACCCCCAAAGGTTTCTTGATTTTTTTAAAGGGAAAAAGGCATTGATATCAAAGACTGTCGCGGGCAAAGCTATGACAATGCCCCGCAACATGAAATGGGGAAAAACAACCACAAGCACGCATTAAGGGGAAAAAATAAATACGCAGAATACATTCCCTCTTTGCAAAATTCACTGAATTTGTTTGGAAGGGGCTGCAGAATGTTGTATAGAAGCATCCATTTTTTCGATTTTGTTGGGAAAATCTCTATACATTCTTTTCCCCTTCTACCCATCGATGGGGCATTCTTTGCCTTTTGGGAAAATACGGGGTTTAAAACCCCCAAATTTAAGAGACTGTAGGGGACCAGGTGGTCTTCCCGAGCTGATGCGACAAAAAAATTTTTTTGTGGTTTTACCATTATCAAAAAAAGTTTTGGATGGCATCTCAAATAACATGGATCAAAAAGGGAAGTGTCGTAATCAAGCGATGGGCCAGTTTTGGAGATGAGTGGTTTAAACGGGGAAAAGTTAGATTTTATGGGAAAGGAATTCTAGGGGAACCCTTTTTTTGCGTCTAGGCCTTAAAAAAAAGTCACCTGATCAAGATTAAAAACGGGGTATTTTTTATGAATCTTAAAGGTACGTTCGCCCAAAGCGGGCCCACATTTTTAGATATTTAGGAAAGCCAAAATCCCGACTCACTGTCAAGAATATCAGCAACAAACTTCACGACGACGCAAACGAAATACCAAATACGAGATTTTGGGGGCTCTACTTTCGCTCGGGTTTAAGAAAAATCAAACACCCAAACAAAAATTTGAAAGTCAGGGGTTTTTTCCAAAATTTATAATGTACTTGCCCCTTTGCTAAACGCATGGGAAACGTACCATAGAGTGATTGATGTATTTGAAACATTTCCAGTTAAAATTTTACAGCAGAAGAGATCTTGAAAAGAACTCCCAAAAATTGTCATCTTACCAAGAGGTTAAAAACCCCAGGCGACGAACGTGCAGTTCGCTGAACTTCTTAAAAATAATGTAGCTTCTATTGAACGAAAAGAATAGGGCCCCTTTAACTGCAATTTTTAAACTTATAATGGGAAAAATTTATTAGGTCGTGTTTTTCCCCAAAAGTAGAAATAGTCTTTGAATTTATTTTTTTTAAATTACTAACTGCAGCGGAGAACGTTCTTTTTCCCAAATTTAAAAGGGATAAAAAATGGGTTAAAAAAACATGATGGGGCAAGATCGTTAAATAACCTCACATTAATGAACATTGAATGTAATTTCCAAAAAATTGATTTGTCTAGTATTTTCTAAAATTTCTCACATTAAATCGGGGACAAGTTTGTTTGTAAAATTTTTGTTTTTTTTATTTATTATCATACAAAACTTAGGGGCCCCGGCTAAAATTTCCTACGGGCCTCGCCTTTTGGGCTAATCCGTCTGCTTAGTCTATCTCAGCGTATTGTACATAAATTTTGGGTTTTTATTTCTCTTGTCATCTTAGCGATATTTTCATAAAAAGGTTTCATTGAAAAATCTATCTCGGATATTGTAATACAATATGGTTTACATTGACTTAATTTATTCCCCCGATATTGGGGAACATACAATATGGTTTACATTGACTTAATCTATCTCAAAAGGGTATTGTACAAAAATAATAACTGCAGAAAACTATTTTATTGGCAAAACCGGGAAAAAAAAGTACCAGTTTTTAAAAATTTCAAAAAAATGACAAAATAAACAAGTTTGACGGAAAACCCTTTTTCAAAAAAAAAAGAAAAAACAGGAATGACAAAAAAAATGAAACCAAAACAAAAGTATCTAAAAAAAATTGGGAAAAAAAAAGGAAAAATAAATAAAAACAAAAAAACAACATAAAAACTAGAAATAGAAAAGGGGAAAAAAAAATGGGGAAAAATTAGTAAAATATAAAGAATACATGCAACATACCCCTATAGTTAAAGCATGGGGAAAAAAAGTTTCAGAAAGAAGTGGGGAAACATTGGCCCCCCCTGGTTTGGGCCCGCAAAAAAATAAGCTAAGAAAAAAATCGTCAGGGGAAATGATCGTGGTTGGGAACCCCGGGCACGTAGAACCAAAAAAATGGGGGGGTTTGGTTAAAAGGGGCCCCACATTGGCGTATGCCGCGTAAGGGGGGCCCAATCGGTCACGGAAATTTTGGCCCTTTTAGCCCCTTAAGCCTTTTTTACAGCCAGAAAAAGGCAGAAAGAAATTGGGGGTTTAACCTCATCCCCTTCAAAAGGAAAAAACCGAGACTGGCCCCCCCCCCAAAACCGGTTAAAGCCGACGACCCCCTGGAATGCCAAAATGAGTCTGGGTAGGGTTTTCCCCAATTTGCACCCCAACCAAAAATTTTTCCTCCCGTAAAACACCAAAGGATAGTTTGGGGAAGACGGTTCAGGGTCTGATTAAAAGGGGAAGATGCCGGGAAAAAAAATTTTTTAAGGGCCAGGGGTTTTTAGTTAAGATAAAATTTTTTTTCTGTCAAGTTAGTATTTCCATGGGTTTACCCTTTGGAGGATTTTTTGAAATCGATGATAGGAAAGCACCCCCTTTTCCCGGGATATGGGTTTAAGGGTTGGAGCCCCTCTCAAAAAAACCCCCAAAATTTTCTTGAGAGGGGGGCTTATTTTTGGGCCCTTTCCTCGTTCCGGGGCCCCGAGAGAAAATGGCCCAGGGCCCCCCAGAACATAGGAAATCAACTCTGACAGGTAAAAATTTCTTAACACCCCATAGTTCCCGGGGAAAAATGTTTTTTTCCTAAAAAATTTTCTCCTTTGATTGAATCTTAAAAAGGGTTTATCTTCCCCAAATATCCTTTTTCTTACAAACGGGGCGAAGTCTTAAAAGGTTGTTGGAAATTTTTTTTTTAAACCCAATATCCAGGCTCATTTTGGGACCGTCCAATGTGGGCTCCTTTGCAACATGTTTTGAAAAACGCGTAAACCTTTTCCGAAAGATTACATGGGTTCCGCGGTCCCCAATTTTTCAAGCCCAAACGAAACGGTTAACAAAGGGTTTATCGGGGGATGGGGGAAACCGTTTTTCCTTTAAAATTTCGCGACTCCCCCAATGCCCGACCCCGGGCCCCCATTTTAAAAGATCTGGCCATTTATGCCCCAAAGTCCAATCGGGGGCCATCCCTCATGTTTCTGAT
>JADZMA010001375.1:0-20449 GCA_020796225.1 Arion vulgaris
GGGGTGGGGGGGGGAGGGGGGTGGGGGGTTTGGGGGGTTGGGGGGGTGGGTTTGGGTTTGGGTGTTTGGGTGGGTGGGTGGGTGGGGATTTAGGTGGGGTATGTGGGTGGGTGTTTAGGTGGGTATGGGGTGGGTGTTGGGTGGGTTGTGGGTGGGTGGGTATTTGGGTGTTGGGTGGGTGGGTATGTAGGTGGGTGGGTTTGGGTAGATGGGTATGTGGGTGGGTAGGTGTGTGGGTGGAGTGGGTATGTAGGTATGTGGGTATGTGGGTAGGTGGGTATGTAGGTATGTAGGTGGGTAGGTGGGTATGTGGGTAGGTGGGTAGGTGGGTGGGTGGTGGGTATGTAGGTATGTGGTGGTAGGTGGGTATTTGGGTAGGTAAGTATGTAGGTGGTAAGTAGAGTGTGATGGTGATTGTTATCGAGAGTTCAAACCCATTATCGTGAGCGAGCCTGCGTGAAAGATTAGACTCCCGTTGCTGGTCTTATATCAGAGGGACTTGACGATGTTAACACAAATATACCTACATAATATAGATAGTAGTGATCCTGGGAGTTGTTGTCGTGTTTCAACACTTGCTGCATTCACCTGTTGTTGAATTTTTCACAATGTTTATTTTCGCAGGTATGCCCTCGTTACTTGCTAATATGTAACCGTTTGATCTTACAGCACTGACAGGTTGTCTGTCTGTTTGTTTGTTTGCGTTCTCCGAGGATGTGCTAGTTTGTACTAATGTTATTTGTGCCAGGACTATTTCTCTCTCTTTCGTTCCCTCTCTTTCTTTCTCTCTCTCTCGCTCTCTATTTCTCTCTCTCTCTCTTTCTACACAATCTGACTGCTATCATAACATTACAATTATGTGTTTTAACGATATCGGTTTTAATCTGTTATAGCATTCGACACGTCACTTTCAACCTCGGAACGTAGTAGGTGATATCATGGTGTGTTTACCAGTACCCTCATTACATGACAAATAAGAATCAACAGCTCATGGAAACTTATAAACACAATTATCTAATTTTGATACTCCATCAATAAACCACTCCATCAATAAACCACTCCATCAATAAACCACTCCATCAATAAACCACTCTACGCTTTCATTTATATTCTACCCACATCTATATAAATATATCACTCCACTACTTTATTTATATTCTACCCACATCTATATAATATACCACTTCACTACTTCATTTATATTCTACCCACATCTATATAAATATATCACTCCACTACTTTATTTATATTCTACCCACATCTATATAAATATATCACTTCACTACTTCATTTATATTCTACCCACATCTATATAAATATATCACTCCACTACTTTATTTATATTCTACCCACATCTATATAAATATATCACTCCACTACTTTATTTATATTCTACCCACATCTATATAAATATATCACTCCATTACTTCATTTATATTCTACCCACATCTATATAAATATACCACTCCATTACTTCATTTATATTCTACCCACATCTATATAAATATATCACTGCACTACTTCATTTATATTCTACCCACATCTATATAAATATATCACTCCACTACTTTATTTATATTCTACCCACATCTATATAAATATATCACTCCACTACTTTATTTATATTCTACCCACATCTATATAAATATATCACTCCATTACTTCATTTATATTCTACCCACATCTTTATAAATATACCACTCCATTACTTCATTTATATTCTACCCACATCTATATAAATATATCACTTCACTACTTCATTTATATTCTACCCACATCTATATAAATATATCACTCCACTACTTTATTTATATTCTACCCACATCTATATAAATATATGACTCCACTACTTTATTTATATTCTACCCACATCTATATAAATATATGACTCCACTACTTTATTTATATTCTACCCACATCTATATAAATATATCATCACTACTTTATTTATATTCTACCCACATCTATATAAATATATCACTCCACTACTTTATTTATATTCTACCCACATCTATATAAATATATCACTCCATTACTTCATTTATATTCTACCCACATCTATATAAATATACCACTCCATTACTTCATTTATATTCTACCCACATCTATATAAAATATATCCTGCACTACTTCATTTATATTCTACCCACATCTATATAAATATATCACTCCACTACTTTATTTATATTCTACCCACATCTATATAAATATATCACTCCACTACTTTATTTATATTCTACCCACATCTATATAAATATATCACTCCATTACTTCATTTATATTCTACCCACATCTTTATAAATATACCACTCCATTACTTCATTTATATTCTACCCACATCTATATAAATATATCACTTCACTACTTCATTTATATTCTACCCACATCTATATAAATATATCACTCCATTACTTCATTTATATTCTACCCACATCTATATAAATATATCACTACTACTTATGTTATATTCTACCACATCTATATAAATATATCACTTCACTACTTCATTTATATTCTACCCACATCTATATAAATATACCACTCCATTACTTCATTTATATTCTACCCACATCTATATAAATATATCACTCCATTACTTCATTTATATTCTACCCACATCTATATAAATATACCACTCCATTACTTCATTTATATTCTACTACATCTATATAAATATACCACTCACTACTTCATTTATATTCTACCCACATCTATATAAATATATCACTCCATTACTTCATTTATATTCTACCCACATCTATATAAATATACCACTCCATTACTTCATTTATATTCTACCCACATCTATATAAATATATCACTCCATTACTTCATTTATATTCTACCCACATCTTTATAAATATACCACTCCATTACTTCATTTATATTCTACACACATCTATATAAATATATGACTCCATTACTTCATTTATATTCTACCCACATCTATATAAATATATGACTCCACTACTTTATTTATATTCTACCCACATCTATATAAATATATGACTCCACTACTTTATTTATATTCTACCCACATCTATATAAATATATGACTCCACTACTTTATTTATATTCTACCCACATCTATATAAATATATGACTCCACCACTTCATTGATCAAGCAAAGTAAACTTCCTCTCACGTGCAGCCGGTGATGAGAAAATATTTCCTGATGCTGTCACCATTTGACTGGATATACCCAACACCCATCTCTAACCTTGACACTTACAGATTAAAAGTCACCAGACCTCAAGGACCGGTGCACGTGGCCCAGGTTATTGAATAATCATCAGACGATATCAGAGCGCATACAAATTCTGGGGAAACAGATAATGTCCAGCTTTAGCAGCCAAACAAAGCCAAATTCTAATATATATTCCAATATTATGTCTTTTTGTGGGTTCAGCAAAAAGCTATTTTAAAAAAGACAGTGTATTTCTTATAAGAAAATTCAAGTCTGATCCCGACATTTGTTGCAACGATTGATAGTGCAAGGATATCATACGTGTCTGAGTCCGGCATTTGTTGCAACGATTGATAGTGCAAGGATATCATACGTGTCTGATCCCGGCATTTGTTGCAACGATTGATAGTGCAAGGATATCATACATGTATGATCCCGGCATTTGTTGCAACGATTGATAGTGCAAGGATATCATACGTGCCTGATCCCGGCATTTGTTGCAACGATTGATAGTGCAAGGATATCATACATGTCTGATCCCGGCATTTGTTGCAACGATTGGTAGTGCAAGGATATCATACGTGTCTGATCCCGACATTTGTTGCAACGATTGATAGTGCAAGGATATCATACGTGTCTGATCCCGGCATTTGTTGCAACGATTGATAGTGCAAGGATATCATACGTGTCTGATCCCGGCATTTGTTGCAACGATTGATAGTGCAAGGATATCATACATGTATGATCCCGGCATTTGTTGCAACGATTGATAGTGCAAGGATATCATACATGTCTGATCCCGGCATTTGTTGCAACGATTGATAGTGCAAGGATATCATACATGTCTGATCCCGGCATTTGTTGCAACGATTGGTAGTGCAAGGATATCATACGTGTCTGATCTCGGCATTTGTTGCAACGATTGATAGTCAAAGGAATATACATGTATGATCCCGGCATTTGTTGCAACGATTGATAGTGCAAGGATATCATACGTGTCTGATCCCTTCATTTGTTGCAACGATTGATAGTGCAAGGATATCATACATGTCTGATCCCGGCATTTGTTGCAACGATTGGTAGTGCAAGGATATCATACGTGTCTGATCTCGGCATTTGTTGCAACGATTGATAGTGCAAGGATATCATACATGTATGATCCCGGCATTTGTTGCAACGATTGATAGTGCAAGGATATCATACGTGTCTGATCCCGGCATTTGTTGCAACGATTGATAGTGCAAGGATATCATACATGTATGATCCCGGCATTTGTTGCAACGATTGGTAGTGCAAGGATATCATACATGTATGATCCCGGCATTTGTTGAAACGATTGATAGTGCAAGGATATCATACATGTATGATCCCGGCATTTGTTGCAACGATTGGTAGTGCAAGGATATCATACGTGTCTGATCCCGGCATTTGTTGCAACGATTGATAGTGCAAGGATATCATACGTGTCTGATCCCGGCATTTGTTGCAACGATTGATAGTGCAAGGATATCATACGTGTCTGATCCCGGCATTTGTTGAAACGATTGGTAGTGCAAGGATATCATACATGTATGATCCCGGCATTTGTTGAAACGATTGATCATTCATCATTAATCCTCTCCGCTCCTCGTGGAGCATAGGGCCCTCAACAGTTGTTCGCCACTCTTCTCGGTCTCTGGCTGTTCTTTTTATGTTCTCCAAGGTCAATTGAGCACTCTTCAGCTCCTCGGTAAGACCTCGTCTCCAAGTCTGCTTAGGGCGTCATCTTTTTCGTTTTCCCTGCGGGTTCCACTCGAGCACCTGTCTAGTGACACTCGACTGTGTCTTCCGCAAGGTATGGCCTATCCATCGCCATCTTCTCCTCTTGACCTGTGTCATCATAGGTTCCTGCCCTGTTCTTATCCACAGATCCATGTTTGTAACTCTATCATACCATCTCAATCTGAGAATCCGCCGCAAACATCCGTTGACAAAGGTCTGGATCTTATTTGTATTTGCCCTAGTGACTCGCCAAGTTTCCGAGCCATACAGCAACACCGACTTCACATTTGAGCTGAAAATCCTGAGCTTTGTTTTCGTGGAGATGGGCGGACTTCCACACCATGTGCAGGATCGCAAAGCCCTGTCGGGCCTTCCTAATCCTAGCATTAATGTCCTCATCTGTACCTCCTGTTCTGCTGATCTTACTTCCAAGGTAGACAAATTCATCCACATCTTCTATGTCCTTTCCCTCAATCAGTATTGGATCTTGCTGTATGTTGTTGCTACGCATTACTTTAGTCTTCTCTTGACTGATTTTAAGGCCGACTCGTTTTGCCGTTTGTGCCAGAGCATCCACTTTTTCCTGCATGTCTTGTAGTCTATGCGAAAGCAAGGCGAGATCGTCCGCAAAATCCAGGTCTTCTAGCTTTGACATAAGTGTCCACTGTATGCCTTTTCCAGACCTGTCGTAGGCTGTGCGTGTGACCCAATCAAGTAGCACCAAGAGAGAGGGGGACAGCTGCATCCTGTCTAACACCAGTAGTGACCTGGAACTCCTCTGACAGTCTTCCATCATGAATAACCTGGCAGGCAAACCCCTCATACAGCTGACTGATGATGTCGACAGTCTTCTCCGGCACCCCATAGTTTCTTAGGATCCCCCACATTGATTTCCTATCTATGCTGTCAAACGCCTTCTCAAAATCAACAAAGCACACGTAGAGCGGAGCCTGCCACTCCATTGTTTGTTCCACTATGATTCTTAAGGTGGCTATCTGGTCATTGCAAGATCTATCTTTCCGGAATCCCGCCTGTTCGTCCCTAAGCCTCTGGTCTATAGCGTCTTTCATCCTGTCCAGAATAACCCTAGTGAGGACTTTGCTGGGAATGGAGAGCAGCATGATCCCTCTCCACTTGTCACAGTTTGACAAATTGCCATTCTTTGGCAGTTTCACGAGGAGGCCTTTCTTCCAATCTGCTGGTATCTCCTCCCTGTCCCACACCAAGTTGAACAATATGTGTTGGTTTACCATCTCTTCTCCTCCCTCCCTCAGAGCTTCCGCTGGGATATTATCAACTCCTGCCGCCTTGCCCTTTTCAAGTTTTTCAAGGCATTGCGGATTTCCTGTTTTGTGATCTCCCCTACGTTTATGTCCAGCGGGTCTCCTTGCCCTAAATCTAGTGGGTTTAGTGGGGAGGTCTATTTAACACTTCCTGGAAATGCTCTTTCCAGCGCCCCAGTTGTTCATCAATTTTAGTCAAAAGTTTTCCAGTCTTATCTCTCACTGGCCTGCTCTGCTTATTTTTCCTCCCACTCAACAATCTGGTTGTCTCATAGAGAGCCTTGAGGTCACCTTTGCTGGCTACTGTCTCTGCCTCTTCTGCTATCTCGTTTATGAATGCTCTTTTGTCGTTTCTCAGCTGTCTTTTTACCTCTCTAGCCATCTCGTTATATCTAGTTGCTGCCGCCTGTTTTTGCTGTCTTGTTCGTGACTGGTTTACTTCTTGTTTCAGCTTCTTCCTCTCCTCCACCCTCTGCCATGTTTCGTCCGTGATCCAGGGTTTCCTGATTGATGATGGTCTCCAAGTATTTCTTCACAGGCTCCAACCGTCGCCTGCTTTAAGGTGTTCCACCTACTCTCCACTGTACCTTCCTCTTCTGTTGTCTGTAGTGCCTCGAAACGGTTCTTTAGAGCAATCTGGAAGACTTCCTTTGTGACCTGCGATTGGAGTTTCTTGATATCAAACTTGATTCGTGTACTTTGTTGTTTCTTCTTTGCCGATAGTTTCATTTTTAATTTTACAGTTACCAGATGGTGATCAGATCCTATGTCTGCTCCTCTCTTCACTCTAACATCTTGTAGTGATGCTCTCCATCGTTGGCGAATTGCCACATGGTCGATCTGGTTTTCCGTCTGATGGTCTGGCGAGATCCATGTTGCCTTATGGCATCTTCGATGCGGAAGAGTGTACCCCAATGACAAGCTCATTGGAGGCACAAGTCTGCAAATATCTCACCATTTTCGTTCATGCTTCCAAGACCATTTACTCCCATCTCTTTTCCCTGCCAGTGTTTTCGTTGCCCACCTTGGCATTTAAATCCCCCATAAGAATCATCATGTCGTGCTTTGGTACTTTGTCCGCAGTTGCCTGTAGTTGTGCATAGAAATGGTCTTTTTCCACCTCCTCTGCATCGTTCGTCGGTGCATAACACATAATTATGTAGGTCTTCTGGAACTTAGATACGAACCTTTGCACTAATAATGCGGCCCGACACTGGTTCCCATTCCATCAGACTTTTGCTTGCTTCCTTGGTCAGCATCAAGGCCACCCGGCTTCCGGAGGATCATCTTCATTTTCTTTGCCCGAATGGAGCAGCGTTTCTCCCGTCTGAAGTCTTGTTTCCCAAAAAGCATTCCACCTTGTTTCACACATTCCCAGCAACGTAAGCTTGTACCGATGCATTTCCTTCACCACTTGTGCACATCTGCCTGTCTCTAGCAGTGTCCTTACATTCCACATCCCTACAAGGGTGGACTTCTTCTGTGTAATCAACCTGGGTGCTTCTATCTTTGTTGTCTGCGGCCGAAAAGGGTCGTCAGCACATCAGCTTCCTTGCGGGTTTGGCTGCTGCGTGTCATCTGTCTCCTGCATGGAGCCCTAGTCCTTCCGAGACTCGAGTTAGTTTTGAACAATTTGTTTTTGGTTTCTGTAACTACTGTTTTTTTAAATGGATGGGTAGTTAGCCCATCGCACAACCCCCAACCTGGAGGACCAGGAGACCACATTTAGTCTGCCCTCTCTCCTTCGACCTTCCCGGCTTGGGTAACCCTGCCAGCATAGCTCTCCGGGTCCCTGAGGTACACAAGCCCCCACACCACTACAAGGTAATGGCCTCATGGAGGAGTGAAACGATTGATAGTGCAAGGATATCATACATGTATGATCCCGGCATTTGTTGAAACGATTGATAGTGCAAGGATATCATACGTGTCTGATCCCGGCATTTTTTGCAACGATTGATAGTGCAAGGATATCATACATGTATGATCCCGGCATTTGTTGCAACGATTGATAGTGCAAGGATATCATACGTGTCTGATCCCGGCATTTGTTGCAACGATTGGTAGTTAGGATATCCCCCTTGTAGCCCCGGCATTTGTTGAAACGATTGGTGGGCCCCAAGGATATCCGTGTAGCCCCGGCATTTGTTGCAACGATTGATAGTGCAAGGAAAATTGAAAAGGAAAATTGAAAGGGGATATTGCAAGGATAGTAAAAGGGAAAATTGAAAGGATGGTAAAAGGATATCATACGTGTATCTATCTTAGCAATACCCGTTATGAAATAGATCATGAAAAATACCCGGAGAATTGATACAGATATCTGATATCTGGCCTTTTTAAAACATAAGGCCGACTAGCCCCAGGGGGGAAAACGACAATTCCTGTTTAATGGGTGCGGGTTTTTTGTATATTTTTTTTAAAAACATTAAGTTTTTTTGAAATTTTGGGCTCAATTCCAGGGAGTCCGTGATTATTTTTAAAGGTGACAAATATTAATAATACAGATTTTCCCTTTTTGTTAAACTTAATTTGTTACATAATATAAATTGATTTAGCAAAATTAACAATCAGATATTCCTTATTATTAAATTAATTTTTACATAATATAACCTTGATTTACCCTTATTAAAAATTTCAAATATTTCCTTATTTTAAACTTAATTTTTTAAATAATTTTAATTGATTTATCATATTAACAATACAGATATTCCTTATTTTAAAACAATTTTTGTAACATAATATAACCTTGATTTAGCATATTAACAATATTGATATTCCTTTTTTTAAAACAATTTTTACATAATAAAACCTTTTGATTTAGCATATTAACAATACTAATATTCCTTATTGTTAAACTTAATTTGTTACATAATATAACCTTGTTTAAAACATTTTAAACAATATTGATATTTTATTGTTAAATTTAAAATTTGTTACATAATATAACCTTGATTTCATTTTAACAATTATATTCCTTTTTGGGTTAAACTTAATTTGTTACATAATAAACCTTGATTTAACATATTAAAATCTGATATTCCTTTTTTTAAATTAATTTGTAAACATAATAAAATTTGATTTAGCAAAATTAACAATACTGATATTCCTTATTGAAAAACTTAATTTATTACATAATATAACCTTGATTTAACATATTAACAATACTGATATTCCTTATTGTTAAACTTAATTTGTAACAAAAATAAAACCCCAGATTTAGCATATTAACAATAAAAAATATTCCTTATTGTTAAATTTAAATTTTTGTTACATAATATAACCTTGTTTTTAACATGTTGTTGTTGTTTTGTTTTTAAACAATTAATTCTTCTTTGTCAAAAAAAACTTGAGTGCAAAAGTCACGTGACAGTTGTGGTCTTATTTACTGGGAATTTTTTAAACCCGGGGCCCCCAAAAAAAGTATTTATCGGAGATAACGGTCTGGGTTTGTTCTTCTTATAGAATGTTCGTTTAGACATAAGACATTCCACATAAGAGCAGCAGACACTACGTCTTGACTTATCGTTCGGCTGGGGTTGGCGACCATGTCTATTCATAACTTGCAGTTTTTTTTGTTTACTAAACTGATGAGTAGACATCTTGGAAAAAACTTTTAGAAATATCATCTAAATTATATCAACTTTTGACAAATTTATCCAGGTTTCATTTATTAAAAATTTTCCCTTCAAAAATAATCTATTCTACAGCTTATCTATATATAATCTATTCTACAACTTATCTATACATAATCTATTCTAAAAAACTTATCTATACATTTTATTGTACAACTTATCTATACATAATCTATTCTAAAACTTATCTATACGCAATCTATTGTACAACTTATCTAAACGTAATCTATTCTACAACTTATCTATACTTTTATTCGCAAATCTTCATAATCTATTCTACAACTTATCTATACATAATCTATTCTACAACTTATCTTACAAATCTTTCTACAACTTATCTATACATAATCTATTTTACAACTTATCTAAACGTAATCTATTCTACAACTTATCTATATTAATCTTTCTAAAAACATCATACGTAATCTATTCGGAAGATTATTTTTTCGTAATCAAAAAAATGATCTATATAGAACATAATCAAGTTATTAAACTTTTTTTGCGCCTCATATGGACCCCACGAGATCAATACCTTGTTGTGGTCAGGATCTTACTCCCCATGATTCGGACATCTAACTAAAAAGGCTTTGATCCTGGTAGAGACACCCCTGTCAGATAGATTAAAAGATCGAGGATAAAACCCAAATGGGACTTCTTGGTCACATGGGGTTGTAGAAGGAGCGGAAACCCCTTTCCCGGTAAAACAAATATTGTTTTACAAAAGCAATATAACCACACCCTGAAAAAGGGTGGGCGTGGCCCAATGGGAAATTTACATGAAGGGGGAGATCAAACCCAAGGAAGTCCCCCATTTGAAGTCGAAACTTGTACCACAAAATCCACATCTGTTGTTGGATGTTGGATTGTATTGGCTAGAACAGTTTTTGGTAAAACAGATGTGAAGAGAAGGGCCTGGACGTTCATCCGTTAAATCAAACAAGAAAACGAATATTAAAAAGAGATTTGGGAAATTGTGTCAAAATCTGATGTGAAAAATAATTAAAAAAAAGATGACAGAACGACAACAATTGAAATATTTTGTGAAAGTTTTATTTATCAAACATGACACGAAGATGATATAGAAAATATAGCTTGGTAGGGAAAAGCTAATAAAGGCATTGGGGTGGCCCTGCAAACAAGCTGCAACGGTCAGTTTAAAATAAAACGGATCGACGAGGAGACAAACCCTGTACCTTGCCTTTCTGAAAAAGAGTTTCAAGTAAAAAGGCGCATGTACCCCCCCTACCTGCAACTTTCCCCTCAATATAACACGTTGTTTTATTGACAAATAAAGAAAAAAAAAACATGAAAGTTTGACTGTTTCCTTTTTAAATTACCAATGTAATAGACTCTTTTTGTGACATTTCCTTCAATTCTGTGTCGGCTCTTACTGCTCAAGATTTGCTTTTTTAGAATCAGACGACTATAAAATGTACCCAACTGAAGAGAACACAATAGATACCCAACACAATAATCCAATCCTATATTCATTTCGTCCAAACCTTTTTTTTTTACCTCGGGGGAAAATTGAAAATATATTTTCTGTATCCGGTTCTCCCCCTTTTAAATACTAGATGACCACTAAAGTATTCAGTTTATTCTGTTTTATGTCATTTTATGTTTTGTTCTTTCATATTTCTAGTGTGTGCGGGGTGTGCGTGTGGGGCGAGTGTGTGTTCTGGCATTGGTACAAATGGTAGAGTTATTTGTAAAAGCGTAGATTTCCTTTGAAAATTACCGTCAGTTTTTTCTTGAACTATTTAAACAAACATTAATCTGAGCACAGACAGATAAAAAAAATACCCCAAACGCGAACCCCCAAAGTCATCATAAACATGAATCTTGCTCGTTGAAACATGGCTTATGTACATATTGCATTATTTTTAGATTCTAGAAACGGGTTTTTGAAATCTATCCCAGCCCAGATTTAAGCTGACATAAATATCGGAAATCTATGTCTACAGTAGTTTAAAGATGAAATGGGGAATCGTGATGCAGTCATTTTCCATTTTGGGCCCTTTGTATACGTAAACCCAATGCGTGTTTTTTTTTTAGTTGTTCTCTTGTTCATTAAAAGGGTTTATCCCCAAAACGTCACTCATGTCAACATATATAAATATACATTTTTCCCTTTCTATCCATCTTTATACATCTATTTTCTATCCATCGTTGTACCTACAACCCCCCAAAGTTTTCCCCGGGCCCAATTGGGGTGTAAATAATAGAACAACTGTTACCTGCTACGCATGTCTTAAGAAAACGACTAAGGAGGTTGGTGGGGTCTAGCTCCCCCACACGGTAAAAAACTAGATGGTTAAAGGGAAAAGCAAAAACCGAGGTAGACGCGGGTGAAACCGGACACATCGCCGAAGGATAAGCCCAGAGCACCTGGTGCTAAAGATTTTGATGAAAAAATACATTCTTAAAAAAGGCTGTTTATTTTCACAATAAGAATGATCAAAATGGGAAAAAAAAGAACAGCAAGGAGAGAGAGAGAGAGAGAGGGGTACCTACCGCCCCCAACAATCATGAATAATCCATACCCCTGCCTTGTCCTGGAGAACATAAAAGAACAATCAACTAATAGTGACAACTGGGGGGAAAAGATAAAAAACTTTTTAATATACGCTATTTTCCCCCTATATTCCCAAATAATTCCCTTTTTCAGTAGCTTTAGACCTGCAGTAACTATTCTTGCTGGCTGGTGAATTCTGGGGAAAATTACTAAGATTGATTAATGTAAAAATGAAAATGTGCCAATAATCAATTTGTCTCGACTTGATTATAGTTTTGATAATAATAAACAGTTCTTAAATTGATAGTTTGATAGATGGCCCCGATGAAACGTGGGCTAGTTACTGGCTGTCGGTTCTGGGGCTACGGTAGTAGTATGTCAGGTTGATAGATGGTCGATGAAACGTGGGCTAGTTACTAGCTGCCCAGTTGGGGGCTACGGTAGTAGTATCTCAAGTTGATAGATGGTCGATGAAACGTGGGCTAGTTACTGGCTGCCCCGGTTCTAGGGCTCGGTAGTAGTATGTCAGGTTGATAGATGGTCGATGAAACGTGTCCCTGGTTACTGGCTGCCCAGTTCTAGGGCTACGGTAGTAGTATCTCAAGTTGATAGAGGGGTCGATGAAACGTGGGCTAGTTACTAGCTGTCAGTTCTGGGGCTAGGGTAGAAAGTATGTCAGGTTGATAGATGGTCGATGAAACGTGGGCTAGTTACTGGCTGCCCAGTTCTGGGCTCAGTAGTAGTATCTCAAGTTGTGAAAAAACAGCGCCACAAAGAAGAAAAAAGTCAAAAATCAAAGGGTGTTCTCTTCTGCTCATAATGAAAAAGATTGAAAATTTTAAATTTCTCAGGGTTTGAAGGAAAATATTTGAAAAGAATTAACGAAAAATGCAAATTTTGTTTTGGTTATCATTTTTTTAAAATTATATTTCTGAAATTTTTTATGTCTCATGAAAAATCGAAAATAACATTTCAAAACTTGTCACAGTTTGAATTTAGATTTTTTTCTTCCCCAAACGCCCGCCCCCAAGCGGCTAGATCTTCTACTTCAAACACTCCATATCGACCACTTTTTAACCCAAAATTTGTTGAACTGAAATGTGATCTGAGTCTAGGAGCGATTGTACGCTGTGCTGGGTTTTGCGCCTATAAATAGGCCAGCATATCCCATTTCTGCGATGACTTTTTATTTCAAATTTTGATTTCCTAGGTCTTACATCAGTTGCATCTTATGACATGCCTTGTAGGGCCCCCCAGCGTTACTAGGTCTTACATCAGTTGCATCTTTGACCAAAAGCCTTGTAGGTCGCAGTGTTACTAGGTCTTACATCAGTTGCATCTTATGACATGCCTTGTTGGTTACAGTTTATGGTCTTACATCAGTTGCATCTTATGACATGCCTTTAGGTGCAGTGTTACTAGGTCTTACATCAGGGTTTCATCTTATGACATGCCCCTTTTGGTCCGGGGTTACTAGGTCTTACATCAGTTCATCTTAGACCCCTGCCTTTTAGGTCGCAGTGTTACTAGGGCTTACATCGGTTTCATCTTATGACATGCCTTGTAGGTCGCAGTGTTACTAGGTCTTAAACCCGTCGCATCTTATGACATCCTTGTAAAGGGCACAGTGTTACTAGGTCTTACATCAGTTGCATTTATGACATGCCTTGTAGGTCGCCCGTGTTAAATAGGTCTTACATCAGTTGCTCTTATGACATGCCTTGTAAGGGCACAGTGTTACTAGGTCTTACATCAGTCGCATCTTATGACATGCCTTGTAGGTCACAGTGTTACTAGGTCTTACATCAGTTGCATCTTATGACATGCCTTTAGGTCACCCGTGTTACTAGGGCTTACATCAGTTTCATCTTATGACATGCCTTGTAGGTCAGATGTTACTAGGTCTTACATCAGTCGCATCTTTGACATGCCTTGTAGGTCGCAGTGTTCTAGGTCTTACATCAGTTGCATCTTTGACATGCCTTGTGGTCGCAGTGTTACTAGGTCTTACATCAGTCGCATCTTATGACATGCCTTGTAGGTCACAGTGTTACTAGGTCTTACATCGGGTTTCATCTTATGACATGCCTTGTAGGTCACAGTGTTACTGGGGCTTACATCAGTCGCATCTTATGACCCCTTTCCTTGTAGGTCACAGTGTTCTAGGTCTTACATCAGTCCCTCTTATGACATTTCCTTGTGGGGCGCAAATTTACTGGGTCTTACATCAGTTGCATCTTATGACATCCTTGTAGGTCCCAGCGTTACTGGGGCTTACATCAGTTGCATCTTATGACATGCCTTTGGGTCGCAGTGTTACTAGGTCTTACATCAGTCGCATCCTTTACATGCCTTGTAGGTCGCAGTGTTCTAGGTCTTACATCAGTTGCATCTTATGACATCCCCCTTTTAGGTCACAGTGTTCTGGTCTTACATCAGTTGCATCTTGCCAAAAAAAGCCCTTGTAGGTCCCAGCGTTACTAGGTCTTTCAGTCCTCTTTGACATGCCTTGTAGGTCACAGTGTTACTAGGTCTTACATCAGTTGCATCTTATGACATGCCTTGTAGGTCGCAGTGTTACTAGGTCTTACATCAGTTGCATCTTATGACATGCCTTTGGGGGCACAGTGTTACTGGGGTCTTACATCAGTCCCTCTTATGACCTGCCTTGTAGGTCACAGTGTTACTGGGTCTTTCAGTTGCATCTTATGACATGCCTTGTAGGTCCCAGCGTTACCCAGGTCCCTAGTGGGATCTTATGACATGCCTTGTAGGTCGCAGTGTTATAGGTCTTACATCAGTTGCATCTTATGACCTGCCTTGTGGGGCACCAAATGTTACTAGGTCTTACATCAGTTAAAACTTTGACATGCCTTGTAGGTCCCAGCGTTACTAGGTCTTACATCAGTTGCATCTTATGACCAAAAACCCCTTTTAGGTCCCCCGTGTTACTGGGGCTTACATCAGTTGCATCTTATGACATGCCTTGTAGTCCCCAGTGTTACTAGGTCTTACATCAGTCGCATCTTATGACATGCCTTGTAGGTCCCCAGTTTTAGGTCTTACATCAGTTGCATCTTAGCTGCCTTGTAGGTCACAGTGTTACTAAGGGCTTACATCAGTTGCATCTTTATGACATGCCTTGTAGGGCACAGTGTTACTAGGTCTTAAACAGTTGCATCTTATGACTCCTTGTAGGTCCCGTGTTACTAGGTCTTACATCAAATTGCATCTTATGACATTTCCCAAAGAGTCCCCCAGTGTTACTGGGGCTTACATCAGTCGCATCTTATGACATCCTTGTGGGGCCCCCGGGGTTACTAGGGCTTACATCAGTTGCATCTTATGACATGCCTTGTGGGGCACGTTTTTACTAGGTCTTACATCCCGTCGCATCTTTGACATGCCTTGTAGGTCCGGGGTTACTAGGTCTTACATCAGTTGCATCTTATGAAAATCCTTGTGGGGCGCAGTGTTACTAGGTCTTACATCAGTTGCATCTTTTTGACTCCTTTGGTCACAGTGTTACTAGGTCTTACATCAGTTGCATCTTATGACTGCCCTTTTAGGTCCCCAGTTTACTAGGTCTTACATCAGTTGCATCTTATTTTAAAGCCTTGTAAAGGGCACAGTGTTACTAGGTCTTACATCAGTCCCTTTTATGACATGCCTTGTGGGGCGCAGTGTTACTAGGTCTTACATCAGTTGCATTTATGACATTCCTTGTATGTCGCAGTGTTACTAGGTCTTACATCAGTTGCATCTTAACATTTTCCTTGTGGGGCCCCAGTGTTACTAGGTCTTAAACAGTTCCCCTCATGACATGCCTTGTAGGTCACAGTGTTACTGAGTCTTACATCAGTTCATCTTATGAAAGCCTTTGGGGCGCAGTGTTACTAGGTTTTATCAGTCCATCTTATGACATCCTTGTAGGTCCCCAGTGTTACTAGGTCTTACATCAGTTGCATCTTATGACATGCCTTGTAGGTCGAGTGTTCGGTCTTACATCAGTTGCATCTTATGACATGCCTTGTAGGTCACAGTGTTACTAGGTCTTACATCAGTTATCTTGGATGTCTTGTAGGTCCAATGTTACTAGGTCTTACATCAGTCGCATCTTATGACATGCCTTGTAGGTCACAGTGTTACTAGGTTTTTTACATCAGTTGCATCTTGAGCATGCCTTGTAGGTCACCCGTGTTTCTAGGTCTTATCAGTTGCATCTTATGACTACCTTAGGTCACGTGAAATAGGTCCCCCCCCCTAGTTGCATCTTATGGGGTTTCCTTTCGGGCACAGTGTTACTAGGTCTACATCAGTTGCATCTTATGACATGCCTTGTAGGTCCCCAAATGTTACTAGGTCTTACATCAGTTGCATCTTAAACATGCCTTGTAGGGCACAGTGTTACTAGGTCTTACATCAGTTGCATCTTTGACATGCCTTGTAGGGCGCAGTGTTACTAGGTCTTAATTATTTTCATCTTATGACATTCCTTGTAGGTCCCCCGTGTTACTAGGTCTTACATCCCGTCGCATCTTTGAACATGCCTTGTAGGTCGCAGTGTTACTAGGTCTTACATCAGGTTTCTCTTATGACATTTTTAGGTCAATTTTTATAGGTCTTACATCAAAATTTCATCTTATGACGGGCCTTTGTAGGTCAGTGTTACTAGGTCCCACATCAGTCGCATCTTATGACATGCCTTGGGTCCCAGTGTTACTAAAGGGCTTACATCAGTTTTCATCTTATGACATGCCTTGTAGGTCACGGGGGTTTAGGTCTTACATCAGTTGCATCTTTGACATGCCTTGTAGGTCCCAGCGTTACTAGGTCTTACATCAGTCGCATCTTATGACTCCCTTTGGTCACAATGTTACTGGTCCCATCAGTTCCTCTTATGACATGCCTTGAGGGCGCAGTGTTACCGGGGCTTACATCAGTTGCATCTTTGACTCCTTGTAGGGGCCCCGCGTTACTGGGTCTTACATCAGTCCCTCTTTGACTCCTTGAGGTCAAGGGGTTACTAGGGCTTACATCAGTTGCATCTTATGACATACCTTGTAAAGGGCCCAGCGTTACTGGGTCTTACATCAGTTGCATCTTTTTGACATGCCTTGAGGGCCCCGCGTTATAGGTCTTACATCAGTCCCTCTTATGACATGCCTTGTAGGTCGCAGTGTTACTAGGTCTTACCCAGTTGCATCTTAGAAAGGGTTGGGTCGGTTTACTAGGTCTTACTAGTCGCATCTTATGACATGCCTTGTAGGGGCACAGTGTTACTAGGTCTTACATCAGTTGCATCTTATGACATGCCTTTAAGGGCGCAGTGTTACTAGGTCCCATCAATTTTCATTTTTGACTCCTTGTAGGTCACAGTGTTATAGGTCTTACATCCCGTTGCATCTTATGAACATGCCTTGAGGTCACAGTGTTACTAGGTCTTACATCGGTTTCATCTTATGACATGCCTTGTAGGTCACAGTGTTACTGAACTTACATCAGTTGCATCTTATGACATGCCTTGTAGGTCACAGTGTTACTAGGTCTTACATCAGTTGCATCTTATGACATGCCTTGTAGGTCCAAATGTTACTGGTCTTACATCAGTTGCATCTTATGGCTTTCCTTGTAGGTCGCAGTGTTACTAGGTCTTACATCAGTCGCATCTTTGACATGGAAAGGGCGCATTGTTTAGGTCTTACATCAGTTGCATCATGACTCCCCTTTTAGGTCAGTGTTACTAGGTCTTACATCAGTTGCATCTTATGACATGCCTTGTAGGTCACGGGGTTACTGGGGCTTACATCAGTCGCATCTTATGACTGCCGTAGGTCCCAGTGTTACTTTGGTCTTACATCAGTTGCATCTTATGACATGCCTTTGGTCACAGTGTTCTGGGGCTTACATCAGTTGCATCTTATGACTACCTTGTAGGTCCCAGCTTTTCTGGGGCTTACATCAGTTGCATCTTATGACATGACTTGTAGGTCCCAGCGTTACTAGGTCTTACATCAGTCGCATCCTTTTACATGCCTTGTAGGTCACAGTGTTACTAGGTCTTACATCAGTCGCATCTTATGACATGCCTTGTAGGTCGCAGTGTTACTAGGTCTTACATCAGTTGCATCTTAGCCATACCTTGTAGGTCCCAGCGTTACTAGGTCTTACATCAGTTGCATCTTATGACATGCCTTGTAGGTCCCAGCGTTACTAGGTCTTACATCAGTCGCATCTTATGACATGCCTTGTAGGTCGCAGTGTTACTAGGTCTTACATCAGTTGCATCTTATGACATGCCTTGTAGGTCACAGTGTTACTAGGTCTTACATCAGTCGCATCTTATGACATGCCTTGTAGGTCGCAGTGTTACTAGGTCTTACATCAGTCGCATCTTATGACATGCCTTGTAGGTCACAGTGTTACTAGGTCTTACATCAGTTGCATCTTATGACATGCCTGAGGTCGGTGTTACTATTCTTTGCTACCCTTGTGGGCGCAGGCACCATATAGGCGCTGCAGCTGAATAACGACCAAGAAGGGACAGGAGAGCTGGTGCATCGTGGCTAAAGAATGTATTTTAATTACACACAAATGTAAGTTGTGGAAGTGTTTATTGTAAATTAGCTTTCCTACCCAACATCGACTGGGTATTCCGTGTGAAGTTGTTACTGATTGTAACGACTCTCTACTTAAACTGTTACTGATTGTAACGACTCTCTACTTAAACTGTTACTGATTGTAACGGCTCTCTACTTAAACTGACTACTATATCATTTCTTATAGAGATGGATTGCATCTGGAAGTATGCGGGTGGAATGGGTGAACAGCATTCGGAGATCACATCTCAAGAAATGACTTGGCTGTACACGCCTGGACATGCTGGAGTGCGGGTAACGAGCGTGCTGACTCTCTTGCAAACAGTGCCCCGACTCAGTGGGCAGAAGCATGGACAGAGCCGATATCATCAATGCGGTACACTCAATTGTGGACATGGGCGAGTCTCAGACACTGGAACAGGTTCGAGAATTGGTGTTAAGTTTGGACATGCCAGACAGTGTCGTCTTCGTGGTAGAGAGAAGATATAGTAATCAACTTCTCATGGTACTGTGAGCAAATGGACTTTGGGATGGCTGCTGCAACGGAGGACAGAGCACGAATGGAATGTCCAATGTGCCATGACGTCGATCATATAACATAACATAACATTATAGAATATCAATGCTATATTCTTCTATATTTAAACTAACTACTCTTTCTTATAGATATATCAATGATATATGTTTCTATATTTAAACTAATTACTCTAGCATTTCTTATAGAGATATCAATGCTATATTCTTCTATATTTAATCAAACAAAATGTACAAGAAATGAAAGGTTGCATGATAGAACAAAAAAGGTGAGCTGTTGAAATGTTTCATGCGTGCTAAGGAATCTATGTCTGGCTTCTTATTACAATGTATCAACGGACATAGAAAACAAACACCCACATCATTGTCTGCTGTGTTATTTGATCAACTGCATGATTTGAAACTCTTCTCTCTGCTGTCACAAAATCTATATTTTCTGCCGGTTTAATGATGTCCTTGTGAGAGTTAGCCATTTTCTGATCTGTCGGGTCAATTCTTTCCGTTTGATGGGGTCGTAAATGAGATCACCTGCTTGTTGACTCAGCTTAGAACATCCACTCCTGGCACGCTTAATTTTTGCGCCATTGACAGCATTAGTCTTTTTTCTTCTTGCATTCGTCCGTTATGAATTCAGGCGTAGTCAGAAGCCTGGTTTTGTTGCGTCTGACTGATTTTTGCGTGAAGGCGTGCTTTCTGTTTTGTCAGCGTTTCCTCATCATACAGACGCGCCTAGTCCGACTTCAGAGGTAAATAGCATTAGTATGTTGTATAGTTGATGCCCTTGTTTCGCAGGGAGCATATGTATATATACTTTAATTTGTTTCATAACTTGACTGAGACATAATGACAGGATGTCAAACATATTTCATATCTTTTATACATGGAGCATCTCACCTTCATCTGAACACGTTTCAGTCGTTCACATTGTGATTAGA
>JADZMA010001376.1:0-20431 GCA_020796225.1 Arion vulgaris
GATCCCCAGGGAAAGATCCTGGAACCCCCGTTCAAACCTATTTTCCAAGTCCTTTCCCGACATCCCGGCCTCCCCCTCCATTATCCTGCATGGGGGTTGGATTAAAATTCCCATCTCAAGGCCTCATCCCCGGCAATGTGAAAATTTGGGGAAGGGGGGGATCCCGCCACCATAGACATTAACATTCCCTCAGAGCCTGTCGCGCCCCGGGCTTAAACCGATCCTAAGATTATTGGGGGGTCAGGGGGATGACCCCTTTCCCCGGGGCTGAGCTGCAGTCCCCTTCCCCAAAAAGGGCCCGGCCCCAAAAGATGAGGAGTAGTGAGACCGGGCTCTCCCGCTCCCCCGAATGACCCAAAAAAATGACAACAGGGGTCTGGGCGGACCCCTTTTTCCCCAAAGACCCGTAGTAACAGCCAACAAAACTTCCCGGATCTTGAGCCGTCGAAGCTGGATCTCCAGCTCCTCTCGAACAGAGTTCGAGACATGCCCCGTAGGGTGTCTACTTTCTCTTGACCCTGTAAAATAATAACGCCCGTATAGGCGGTTCTTTCACAAAATTCGTCCACTGAAAGGGCCGTCGCGATCTCCGGGTCCGCACGGACTTACCCAAAGGGGGACGTGGGAAATGACCAGCTTTGGGAATGCTCGCCCCTCTGGGCAAGTATCCCCCTATCTGAAACTGAGGTTCAGACGGGGCAGCAACTGGGCGTGATGGCTCTGGAGGTGCAACCTCCCAAAAGCCCCTCCCACAATTTTCCACCTCCCCGTATTTCTATGAAACCATTCTAAATATTCTGTAGTTGCGATTAGAAAAATGGCTCACAAAAAAACACCCAGTATGAGTAACCATAGTAAAAAAATTTTAAATGTGAAAAAATTGCGAAAATCCCCAAGCTGGAATACATGTATATAAATTTAACAAAACTGAAAAAAAGCCCCATCAGAACATTTGTCATCAAAAAATGTGCAGTGAATGTATGTATATATATATAGAAAAAATACTCACTCTAATCACATGTAATCATTTACATAGCATGTAAAAAGTAAAAACACAGCACACAGTGTCGAGAGTCATCATCTCAGCAAAGCTGCTCGCTGAGTCTCCAACTGCATTGAGGGACTGTGTAAACAAGCACCATCAGGCAACCCATCACTGAGCCAATGAAATGGAGTGTCCAACGGAAGTTGGCGTCAAAATATTATCAAAATCAGTTCAGATCGTAACTGAAGAAGAACAAGTGTCATGTCCTGATAAGATTGATGGAAGGATGAGACGACTTGAGAACGAAGATCCAGATTGTCCAGTAATAATGAAGATCCAATAAAGGTCGTTGTACGCTGGGCTCTATATGGTGAATTGAAGAAGTTACATAGTGATTATAAACTATCCAGACCGGGGGAAGTCACACCGGTCGTCCAGATATAACGAAGATCTCAATATGGTTGATTGAAGAAGTTACATAGTGATTATAAACTATCCGAACCGGGGGAAGTCACACCGGTCGTTCGGCCAGAATGAAGGTCTAAGAGAGGTTCCTATACGGTGAATTGAAGAAGGAAAGTACTGGGAACCAGAGAAACATCAAAAACGAAATGTGTACTCACATAATTCTGGTCCACCTGGGCTGATGTTGTTTTACTCTGACACCACTTGTTGTAGGAGGGTCTTCTCGGCCCTCCACCAGTTCGTGATGAGTGTCAGGATGGCGGTGGTCGGTGGCAGTTTGTAGTAGTATAGTGGTTCCTTTCTTTTACCCCTCCGATACGTACATACACACAGACATTAGAGTCATTATATCCTCTATTGACATTTGCTGACGTCTGTTTCTTTCAATGACCAGACATATTGAATTGATGTAATTGGCGAGCCAAAGTATCAGGTAGTTCCATATTATATCATATTTTATAGAGAGTCTAGATTCCAACCCTTATGATCCGGTATACCCGTTCCAGTTTATAGCTATGCATTTCTCTTGTGTTACATTTTATCTTGCCACTTATTCCCTCCTATGTATATTCATCCTGTCATACGTCCCTTCTTGTGTATCTTTCATTCTTCCCTTTCCTGGCGGTCGTATTCCACTTGATGTTTCATTTTTATATTCATATAGATGGTCCTCTTGTTAGATTTATTATTCCATAGTAGTTAAAACAGTATTTCCTTCCGGGACAATACGAACAACATAGTGGACAACTACGACTCAGTTGCAGATTCATATATTTATTGTTTTACAAATATATATACAGAACACGTCCGTTCGTCTTCATGTGTTTCGTATGTCTCCTTGTTTACTCATTCGTTACTAACACGTCACTATTTTACTACACAAAACGTCGTGTCTTGTAGTTATGTGTTGCACTTCTGCATAGAGAGTACAACACATAGTCTCAACTATTAAATAATCTAATTATACTACTCTAACTATCTGGCTAACTGTCCATTCCTCCGCTGCCATCTGGGGAACTATGACATCCTGAACACTCATCACGAACTGGTGGAGGGCCCTAGAAGACCCCCTCCTACAACAGAGAGAACTAAAGAACTAATGTAATCAACATGATAGAGAGAGAACTAAAGAACTAATGTAATCAATATGTTAGAGAGAGAACTAAAGAACTAATGTAATCAACATGTTAGAGAGAGAACTAAAGAACTAATGTAATCAACATGTTAGAGAGATAACTAAAGAACTAATGTAATCAACATGTTAGAGAAGAGAACTAAATAACTAATGTAATCAACATGTTAGAGAAAGAGAACTAAAGAACTAATGTAATCAACATGTTAGAGAGAGAACTAAAGAACTAATGTAATCAACATGTTAGAGAGAGAGAACTAAAGAACTAATGTAATCAACTTGTTGGAGAGAGAACTAAAGAACTAATGTAATCAAAATTTAAGAGAGAGAACTAGAGAACTAATGTATTCAACATGTTAGAGAGAGAGAACTAAAGAACACATGTAATCAACATGTTAGAGAGAGAGAGAACTAAAGAACTAATGTAATCAACATGTTAGAGAGAAGAACTAAGGAACTAATGTAATCAATATGTTAGAGAGAGAACTAAAGAACTAATGTAATCAACATGTTAGAGAGAGAGAACTGAAGAACTAATGTAATCAACATGTTAGAGAGAACTAAAGAACTAATGTAATCAACATGTTAGAGAGAGAACTAGAGAACTAATGTAATCAACATGTTAGAGGGAGAACTAAAGAACTAATGTAATCAACATGTTAGAGAGAGATAACTAGAGAACTAATGTAATCAACATGTTATAGAGAGAACTAAAGAACTAATGTAATCAACATCTTAGATAGAGAACTAAAGAACTAATGTAATCAACATCTTAGATAGAGAACTAAAGAACGAAAGTAATCAATATGTTAGAGAGAGAACTAAAGAACTAATGTAATCAATATGTTAGAGAGAGAACTAAAGAACTAATGTAATCAACATGTTAGAGATAGAGAACTAAAGAACTAATGTAATCAACATGTTAGAGAGAGAGAGAGAACTAAAGAACTAATGTAATCAACATGTTAGAGAGAGAACTAAAGAACTAATGTAATCAACATGTTATGGATAGAACTAAAGAACTAATGTAATCAACATGTTAGAGAGAGAACTAAAGAACTAATGTAATCAACATGTTATGAGAGAACTAAAAACTAATGTAATAAACATGATAGAGATAGAACTAATGTAATCAACATGTTAGAGAGATAACTAAAGAACTAATGTAATCAATACGTTAGAGAGAGAGAGAACTAAAGAACTAATGTAATCAACATGTTAGAGATAGAACTAAAGAACTAATGTAATCAACATGTTATAGAGAGAACTAAAGAACTAATGTAATCAACATGTTAGAGAGATAACTAAAGAACTAATGCAATCAATATGTTAGAGAGATAACTAAAGAACTAATGTAATCAATATGTTAGAGAGAGAACTAAAGAACAAATGTAATCAACATGTTATAGAGAGAGAGAACTAAAGAACTAATATAATCAACATGTTAGAGAGAGAACTAAAGAACTAATGTAATCAACATGTTAGAGAGAGAGAGAAAAGAACTAAGAACTAATGTAATCAACATGTTAGAGAGAGAGAACTAAATAACTAATGTAATCAACATGTTGGAGAGAGAGAACTAAAGAACTAATGCAATCAACATGTTAGAGAGAGAACTATAGAACTAATGTAATCAACATGTTAGAGAGAGATAACTAAAGAACTAATGTAATCAACATGTTAGAGAGAGAACTAGAGAACTAATGTAATCAACATGTTAGAGAGAGAGAACTAAAGAACTAATGTAATCAACGTGTTAGAGAGAGAGAACTAAAGAACTAATGTAATCAACATGTTATAGAGAGAACTAAAGAACTAATGTAATCAACATGTTAGAGAGAGAACTAAAGAACAAATGTAATCAACATGTTAGAGAGAGAGAACTAAAGAACTAATGTAATCAACATGTTAGAGAGAGAACTAAAGAACTAATGTAATCAACATGTTAGAGAGAGAGAACTAGAGAACTAATGTAATCAACATGTTAGAGAGAGAGAGAACTAAAGAATCTAATGTAATCAACATGTTAGAGAGAGAGAGAGAACTAAAGAACTAATGTAATCAACATGTTAGAGAGAGAGAACTAAAGAACTAATGAAATCAACATGTTAGAGAGAGAGAGAACTAAAGAACTAATGTAATCAACATGTAAGAGAGAGAGAACTAAAGAACTAATGTAATCAACATGTTGAGAGAGAGAACTAAAGAACTAATGTAATCAACATGTTAGAGAGAGAACTAAAGAACTAATGCAATCCACATGTTAGAGAGAGAACTATATAACTAATGTAATCAACATGTTAGAGAGAGAGATAACTAAAGAACTAATGTAATCAACATGTTAGAGAGAGAACTAAAGAACTAATGTAATCAACATGTTATATAGAGATATAACTAAAGAACTAATGTAATCAACATGTTAGGGGAGAGAACTAGAGAACTAATGTAATCAACATGTTAGAGAGAGAACTAAAGAACTAATGTAATCAACATGTTAGAGAGAGAACTAAAGAACTAATATAATCAACGTGTTAGAGATAGAACTAAAGAACTAATGTAATCAACATGCTAGACAGAGAACTAAAGAACTAATGTAATCAACATGTTATAGAGAGAGATAACTAAAGAACTAATGTAATCAACATGTTAGAGTGAGAGAACTAAAGAACTTGTGATCAACATGTTAGAGAGAGAGAGAACTAAAGAACTAATGTAATCAACATGTTAGAGAGAGAACTAAAGAACTAATGTAATCAACATGTTAGAGAGAGAGAACTAGAGAACTAATGTAATCAACATGTTAGAGAGAGAGAGAACTAAAGAATCTAATGTAATCAACATGTTAGAGAGAGATAGAGAACTAAAGAACTAATGTAATCAACATGTTAAAGAGAGAGAGAACTAAAGAACTAATGTAATCAACATGTTAGAGAGAGAACTAAAGAACTAATGTAATCAACATGTTAGAGGGAGAACTAAAGAACTAATGTAATCAACATGTTAGAGAGAGAACTAGAAAATAATGTAATCAACATGTTAGAGAAGAGAGAACTA
Organism: Arion vulgaris; assembly: GCA_020796225.1. Taxonomy (NCBI): domain Eukaryota; kingdom Metazoa; phylum Mollusca; class Gastropoda; order Stylommatophora; family Arionidae; genus Arion; species Arion vulgaris. Next base: position 5,637 of record JADZMA010001376.1, read on the forward strand.
AAGAACTAATGTAATCAACATGTTAGAGAGAGAACTAAAGAACTAATGTAATCAACATGTAAGAGAGAGAGAACTAAAAAAAAACAATGCAATCAACATGTTATAGAGAGAACTAAAGAACTAATGTAATCAACATCTTAGATAGAGAACTAAAGAACTAATGTAATCAACATCTTAGATAGAGAACTAAAGAACGAAAGTAATCAATATGTTAGAGAGAGAGAACTAAAGAACTAATTTAATCAATATGTTAGAGAGAGAACTAAAGAACTAATGTAATCAACATGTTAGGAGAGAACTAAAGAACTAATGTAATCAACATGTTAGAGAGAGAGAACTAAAGAACTAATGTAATCAACATGTTAGAGAGAGAACTAAAGAACTAATGTAATCAACATGTTAGGGATATAACTAAGGAACTAATGTAATCAACATGTTAGAGAGAGAACTAAAGAACTAATGTAATCAACATGTTATAGAGAGAACTAAAGAACTAATGTAATCAACATGTTAGAGATAGAACTAATGTAATCAACATGTTAGAGAGATAACTAAAGAACTAATGTAATCAATACGTTAGAGAGAGAACTAAAGAACTAATGTAATCAACATGTTAGAGATAGAACTAAAGAACTAATGTAATCAACATGTTATAGAGAGAACTAAAGAACTAATGTAATCAACATGTTAGAGAGATAACTAAAGAACTAATGCAATCAATATGTTAGAGAGAGAACTAAAGAACTAATGTAATCAATATAAAGAGAGAGACCAAAGAACTAATGTAATCAACATGTTATAGAGAGAGAAACTAAAGAACTAATATAATCAACATGTTAGAGAGAGAGAGAACTAAAGAACTAATGTAATCAACATGTTAGAGAGAGAGAGAGAGAGAACTAAATAACTAATGTAATCAACATGTTAGAGAGAGAGAGAACTAAATAACTAATGTAATCAACATGTTAGAGAGAGAGAACTAAAGAACTTATGTAATCAACATGTTAGAGAGAGAGAACTAAAGAACTAATGTAACTGGCCATGTTAGAGAGAGAACTGTAGAACTAATGCAATCAACATGTTAGAGAGAGAGAACTAGGAGGAACTAGAGATTGCTGCAGATATTTCTTCAGCTTTCCTAGTCTTTGATGTTCATTGCTACAGATATTTTTTCAACTTTCCCAGGATTTGATGTTCATTGTTACAGATATCTCTTCAACTTTCCTAGTCTTTGATGTTCATTGCTACAGATATTCCTTCAACTTTCCTAGTCTTTGATGTTCATAATTACAGATATTTCTTCAGTTTTCCCAGTCTTTGATGTTCATTGCTACAGATATTTCTTCAGCTTTCCTAGTCTTTGATGTTCATTAAGTTAAGCATATATTTCTTCAGTTTTCCCAGTCTTTGATGTTCATTGCTGCAGATATTTCTTCAACTTTCCTAGTCTTTGATGTTCATTGCTACAGATATTTCTTCTAACTTTCCTAAACTTTGATGTTCATTGCTACAGATATTTCTTCAGCTTTCCCAGTCTTTGATGTTCATTGCTACAGATATTTTTTAACTTTCCCAGTCTTTGATGTTCATTGCGTTACAGATATTTCAACTTTCCCAAACTTTGATGTTCATTGCTACAGATATTTCTTCAACTTTCCCAGTCTTTGATGTTCATTGCTACAGATATTTCTTCAACTTTCCAAAACTTTGATGTTCATTGCTGCAGATATTTCTTCAACTTTCCAGTCTTTGATGTTCATTGCTACAGATATTTCTTCAACTTTCCCAAACTTTGATGTCTATTGCTGCAGACATTTCCTTCAACTTTCCCAGTCTTTGATGTTCATTGCTACAGATATTTCTTCAACTTTCCTAGTCTTGATGTTCATTGCTGCAGATATTTCTTCAACTTTCCCAGTCTTTGATGTTCATTACAGATATTTCGTCAGCTTCTTCCAGTCTTTGATGTCTATTGCTACAGATATTTCTTCTCAACATTCCTAGTCTTTTTGATGTTCATTGCTACAGATATTTTCAGTTTTTCCTAGTCTTGATGTTCATTGCTTACAGATATTTCTTCAGCTTTCCCAGTCTTTGATGTCATTGCCACAGATATTTCTTCAGTTTTCCCAGTCTTTGATGTTCATTGCTACAGATATTTCTTCAGCTTTTCCAGTCTTTGATGTTCATTGCTACATATATTTCTTCAGCTTTCCAGTCTTTGATGTTCTGTTGCTGTGATATTTCTTCAACTTTCCAGTCTTTGATGTTCATTGCTACAGATATTTCTTCAACTTTTCCTAGTCTTGATGTTCATTGCTACAGATATTTCTTTCAAAATTCCCAGTCTTTGATGTTCATTGCTACAGATATTTCTTCAACTTTCCAAACTGATGTTCATTGCTGCAGTAGATATTTCTTCAACTTTCCTAGTCTTTGATGTTCATTGCTACAGATATTTCTTCAACTTTCCAAAACTTTGATGTTCATTGCTGCAGATATTTCTTCAACTTTCCAGTCTTTGATGTTCATTGCTACAGATATTTCTTCAACTTTCCAAAACTTTGATGTTCATTGCTGCAGATATTTCTTCAACTTTCCCAGTTCCTTGATGTTCATTGCTACATATATTTCTTCAACTTTCCTAGTCTTTGATGTTCATTGCTGCAGATATTTCTTCAACTTTCCTAGTCTTTGATGTTCATTGCTACAGTTATTTCTTCAACTTTCCCAGTCTTTGATGTTCATTGCTACAGATATTTCTTCAACTTTCCCAGTCTTTGATGTTCATTGCTACATATATTTCTTCAGCTTTCCCAGTCTTTGATGTTCATTGCTACATATATCTCTTCAACTTTCCTAGTCTTTGATAACCATTGCCACAGATATTTCTTCAATCCTTCCTAGTCTTTTTGATGTTCATTGCTATGATATTTCTTTTCCAGCTTTCCAGTCTTTGATGTTCATTGCTACAGATATTTCTTCAACTTTCCCAAACTTTGATGTTCATTGCTGCAGATATTTCTTCAACTTTCCCAGTCTTTGATGTTCATTGCTACAGATATTTCTTCAACTTTCCTAAACTTTGATGTTCATTGCTGCAGATATTTCTTCAACTTACCCAGTCTTTGATGTTCATTGCTACAGATATTTCTTCAACTTTCCAAGTCTTTGATGTTCATTGCTACAGACATTTCTTCCAGCTTTCCAGTCTTTGATGCTCATTGCTACAGATATCTCTTCAACTTTCCTAGTCTTTGATGTTCATTGCTACAGATATTTCTTCAACTTTCCTAGTCTTTGATGTTCATTGTTACAGATATTTCTTCAGCTTTCCCAGTCTTTGATGTTCATTGCTACAGATATTTCTTCAGCTTTCCCAGTCTTTGATGTTCATTGCTACAGATATTCTCTTTTTCAACTTTCCAAACTTTGATGTTCATTGCTGCAGATATTTCTTCAACTTTTCCAGTCTTTGATGTTCATTGCTGCAGATATTTCTTCAACTTACCCAGTCTTTGATGTTCATTGCTACAGATATTTCTTCAACTTACCAGTCTTTGATGTTCATTGCTACAGATATTCCCTCTGTCTTCCTAGTCTTTTGATGTTCATTGCTACAGATATTTCTTCAACTTTCCTAGTCTTTGATGTTCATTGCTACAGATATTTCTTCAACTTTTCCCAGTCTTTGATGTTCATTGCTACAGATATCTCTTCAACTTTCCTAGTCTTTGATGTTCATTGCCATGATATTTCTCAGCTTTCCTAGTCTTTTGATGTTTATTGCTGCAGATATTTCTTCAGCTTTCCCAGTCTTTGATGTTCATTGCTACATTTTTCACCTTCGTGCAGGATTTGATGTTCATTGCTACAGAGATTCTTCAACTTCTAGTCTTTGATGTGTTCATTGCGCACAGATATCTCTTCAACTTTCCTAGTCTTTGATGTTCATGACTACAGATATTTCTTCAGTTTTCCCAGTCTTTGATGTTCATTGCTACAGATATTTCTTTAGCTTTCCTAGTCTTTGATGTTCATTATTACATATATTTCTTCAGTTTCCAGTCTTTGATGTTCATTGCTGCAGATATTTCTTCAACTTTCCCAGTCTTGATGTTCATTGCTACAGATATTTCTTCAACTTTCCTAGTCTTTGATGTTCATTGCTACAGATATTTCTTCAACTTCCCAAACTTTGATGTTCATTGCTACAGATATTTCTTCAGCTTTCCCAGTCTTTGATGTTCATTGCTACAGATATTTCTTCAACTTTCCCAGTCTTTGATGTTCATTGCTACAGATATTTTTTCAACTTTCCCAGTCTTTGATGTTCATTGCTACAGATATCTCTCTTCAACTCTTCCTAGTCTTTGATGTTCATGACTACAGATATTTCTTCAGTTTTCCCAGTCTTTTTGATGTTCATTGGGTTACAGATATTTCTTTCCGCCTTTAGTCTTTGATGTTCATTGTTACATATATTTCTTCAGTTTTCCCAGTTCTTGATGTTCATTGCTGCAGATATTTCTTCGACTTTCCCAGTCTTTGATGTTCATTGCTACAGATATTTCTTCAACTTTCCTAGTCTTTGATGTTCATTACTACAGATATTTCTTCAACTTTCCCAAACTTTGATGTTCATTGCTACAGATATTTCTTCAGCTTTCCCAGTCTTTGATGTTCATTGCTACAGATATTTCTTCAACTTTCCCAGTCTTTGATGTTCATTGCTACAGATATTTCTTCAACTTTCCCAGTCTTTGATGTTCATTACACAGATATTTCCTTCAACTTTCCTAGTCTTTGATGTTCATTGCTGCAGATATTTCTTCAACTTTCCCAGTCTTTGATGTTCATTGTTACAGATATTTCTTTCAGTTTCTCCCAGTCTTTGATGTTCATTGCTACAGATATTTCTTCAACATTCCTAGTCTTTGATGTCTATTGCTACAGATATTTCTTCTTCAGCTTTCCTAGTCTTTGATGTTCATTGCTACAGATATTTTCTTCAGCTTCTAGTCTTTGATGTTCATTGCTGCAGATATTTCTTCAGCTTTCCCAGTCTTGATGTTCATTGCTACAGATATTTCTTCAACTTTCCAGTCTTTGATGTTCATTGCTACAGACATTTTCAGCTTCCAGCCTTGATGTTCATTGCTGCAGATATTTTCGACTTTCCTAGTCTTTGATGTTCATTGCTACAGATGTTTTCTAACTTTCCTAGTCTTTGATGTTCATTACAGATATTTCTTCCAACTTTCCAGTCTTTGATGTTCATTGCTACAGATATTTCTTCAACTTTCCCAGTCTTTGATATTCATTGCTACAGATATTTCTTCAGCTTTCCCAGTCTTTGATGTTCATTGCTACAGATATCTCTTCAACTTTCCTAGTCTTTGATGTTCATTGCTACAGATATTTCTTCAACTTTCCCAAACTTTGATGTTCATTGCTGCAGATATTTCTTCAACTTTCCAGTCTTTGATGTTCATTGCTACAGATATTTCTTCAACTTTTCCAAACTTTGATGTTCATTGCTGCAGATATTTCTTCAACTTTCCAGTCTTTGATGTTCATTGCTACAGATATTTCTTCAACTTTCCTAGTCTTCTTTGATGTTCATTGCTGCAGATATTTCTTCAACTTTCCTAGTTCTTTGATGTTCATTGTCACAGATATTTCTTCAACTTTCCCAGTCTTTGATGTTCATTGCTACAGATATTTTTTCAACTTTCCCAGTCTTTGATGTTCATTGCTACACATATTTCTTCAGCTTTCCCAGTCTTTGATGTCTATTGCTACAGATATCTCTTCAACTTTCCTAGTCTTTGATGTTCATTGCTACAGATATTTCAACAACTTTCCTAGTCTTTGATGTTCATTGCTACAGATATTTCCTTCAGCTTCTCTCCCCAGTCTTTGATGTTCATTGCTACAGATATTTCCTCTTCAACTTTCCTAGTCTTCTTTTTTGATGTTCATTACAGATATTTCTTCAACTTTCCCAGTCTTTGATGTTCATTGTTACAGATATTTCTTCAACTTTCCCAGTCTTTGATGTTCATTGCTGCAGATATTTCTTTCAACTTTCCCAGTTCGATGTTCATTGCTACAGATATTTCTTCAACTTTCCTAAGTCTTTGATGTTCATTGCTACAGACATTTCTTCAGCTTTCCCAGTCTTTGATGTTCATTGCTACAGATATCTCTCTTCAACTTTCCCTCCAGTCTTGATGTTCATTGTTGAGATATTTCTTCAACTTCTAAGTCTTTTTGATGTTCATTGCTACAGATATTTCTTCAGCTTTCCAGTCTTTGATGTTCATTGCTACAGATATTTCTTCAGCTTTCCCAGTCTTTGATGTTCATTGCTACAGATATTTCTTCAACTTTCCCAAACTTTGATGTTCATTGCTGCAGATATTTCTTCAACTTTTCCAGTCTTTGATGTTCATTGCTACAGATATTTCTTCAACTTTCCCAGTCTTTGATGTTCATTGCTACAGATATTTCTTCAACTTTCCCAGTCTTTGATGTTCATTGCTACAGATATTTTTCCAGCTTTACCAGTCTTTGATGTTCATTAAGCAGATATTTCTTCAACTTTCCTAGTCTTTGATGTTCATTGCTACAGATATTTCTTCAACTTTCCTAGTCTTTGATGTTCATTGCTACAGATATTTCTTCAGCTTTCCCTGTCTTTTGATGCTTCATTGCTAAGCAGATATTTCTTCAGCTTTCCTAGTTTTTGATGTTCATTGCTACATATATTTCTTCAACTTTCCCAGTCTTTGATGTTCATTGCTGCTGTAGATATTTCTCTTCAACTTTCCCAAACTTTGATGTTCATTGCTGCAGATATTTCTTCAACTTTCCCAGACTTTGATGTTCATTGCTACAGATATTTCTTCAACTTTCCCAAACTTTGATGTTCATTGCTTGCAGACATTTCTCTAACTTTCCAGTTTTTGATGTTCATTGCTACAGATATTTCTTCAAACTTCCTTCCTAGTCTTTGATGTTCATTGCTGCAGATATTTCTTCAACTTTCCCAGTCTTTGATGTTCATTGCCACAGATATTTCTTCAGCTTTCCCAGTCTTTGATGTTCATTGCTACAGATATTTCTTCAACATTCCTAGTCTTTGATGTTCATTGCTACAGATATTTCTTCAGTTTTCCTAGTCTTTGATGTTCATTAAGCTACAGATTTCTTCAGTTTTCCCAGTCTTGATGTTCATTGCTACAGATATTTCTTCAGCTTTCCTAGTCTTTGATGTTCATTGTTACATATATTCTTCTTCAGTTTTCCCAGTCTTGATGTTCATTGCTAAGCAGATATTTCTTCAACTTTCCTAGTCTTTGATGTTCATTGCTACAGATATTTCTTCCTCAGCTTCTCTCCCAGTCTTTGATGTTCATTGCTGCAGATATTTCTTCGACTTTCCCAGTCTTTGATGTTCATTGCTACAGATATTTCTTCCACTTTCCTAGTCTTTGATGTTCATTGCTACAGATATTTCTTCAACTTTCCCAATCTATGATGTTCATTGGGTTACATATATTTCTTTTCAGTTTTCCCAGTCTTTATGTTCATTGCTACAGATATTTCTTCAGCTTTCCCAGTCTTGCTGTTCATTGCAGATATTTCTTCAACTCTTCCCCAGTCTTTTGATGTTCATTGCTACAGATATTTCTTCAACTTTCCTAGTCTTTGATGTTCATTGCTACAGATATTTCTTCAACTTTCCTAGTCTTTGATGTTCATTGCTACAGATATTTCTTCAACTTTCCCAAACTTTGATGTTCATTGCTGCAGATATTTCTTCAACTTCCTAGCTTTGATGTTCATTACAGATATTTCTTCACTTTCCCAAACTTTGATGCTCGACGTTGCAGATATTTCTTCAACTTCTCCCAGTCTTTGATGTCGGCCACAGATATTTCCTTTTCAACTTTCCCAAATTGATGTTCATTGCTGCAGATATTTTCTTCAATTTTCCTTGTGTCTTTTTGATGTTCATTGCTACAGAGGATATTTCTTCAACTTTCCTAGTCTTTGATGTTCATTGCTGCATATATTTCTTCAACTTTCCCAGTCTTTGATGTTCATTGCTACAGATATTTCTTTCAACTTTCTCTAGTCTTTGATGTTCATTGCTACAGATATTTCTTCAACTTTCCCAGTCTTTGATATTCATTGCTACATATATTTCTTCAGCTTTCCCAGTCTTTGATGTTCATTGCTACAGATATCTCTTCAACTTTCCCAGTCTTTGATGTTCATTGCTACAGATATTTTCTTCAACTTTCCTAGTCTTTGATAAACCATTGGCTACAGATATTTCTTCAGCTTTCCCAAACTTTGATGTTCATTGCTGCAGATATTTCTTCAACTTTCCCAGTCTTTTGATGTTCATTGCCACAGATACTTCTTCAGCTTTCCCAGTCTTTGATGTTCATTGCTACAGATATTTCTTCACTTTTTCCTAAACTTTGATGTTCATATTGCTGTAGATATTTTTCAACTTTCCTAGTCTTTGATAAATCATTGCTACAGATATTTCTTCAGCTTTCCCAGTCTTTGATGTTCATTGCTACATATATTTCTCTAACTTTCCTAAACTTTGATGTTCATTGCTGCAGATATTTCTTCAACTTCCCAGTCTTTGATGTTCATTGCTACAGATATTTCTTCAACTTTCCAAGTCTTTGATGTTCATTGCTACAGACATTTCTTCAGCTTTCCTAGTCTTTGATGTTCATTGCTACAGATATCTCTTCAACTTTCCTAGTCTTTGATGTTCATTGCTACAGATATTTCTTCAACTTTCCTAGTCTTTGATATTCATTGCTACAGATATTTCTTCAGTCGTAGTCTTTGATGTTCATTGCTACAGATATTTCTTTTCTTAGTTCTAGTCTTTGATGTTCATTGCTACAGTATTATTTCTTCAACTTTCCCAAACTTTGATGTTCATTAAGCTGCAGATATTTCTTCAACTTTTCCAGTCTTTGATGTTCATTGCTACAGATATTTCTTCAACTTTCCCAGTCTTTGATGTTCATTGCTACAGATATTTCTTCAACTTTCCCAGTCTTTGATGTTCATTAAGCGTTGAGATATTTCTTCAGCTTTCCCAGTCTTTGATGTTCATTGCTGCAGATATTTCTTCGACTTTCCTAGTCTTTGATGTTCATTGCTACAGATATTTCTTCAGCTTTCCCAGTCTTGATGTTCATTGCTGCAGATATTTCTTCGACTTTCCCAGTCTTTGATGTTCATTGCTACAGATATTTCTTCAACTTTCCAGTTTCTTTTGATGTTCATTGCCACAGATATTTCTTCAACCTTCCAATCTGGTGATGTTCATTGCTACATATATTTTTCAGTTTTCCTAGTCTTGATGTTCATTGTTACAGATATTTTTCAGCTTTCTAGTTTTATATCTATTGCTACAGATATTTTTCAATCTCTTCTCAGTCTTTGATGTTCATTGCTACAGATATTTCTTCAAACTTCTCTTAGTCTTGATGTTCATTGCTACAGATATTTCTTCAACTTTCCCAGTCTTTGATGTTCATTGCTACAGATATTTCTTCAACTTTCCCAAACTTTGATGTTCATTGCTGCAGATATTTCTTCAACTTCCTAGTCTTTGATGTTCATTGCTACAGATATTTCTTCAACTTTCCCAAACTTTGATGTTCATTGGTTGCAGATATTTCTTCAACTTTCCCAGTCTTTTTGATGTTCATTGCTACAGATATTTCTTCAACTTTTCCCAAACTTTGATGTTCATTGCTGGCAGATATTTCTTCAACTTTCCCAGTCTTTGATGTTCATTGCTACAGATATTTCTTCTACTTTCCTAGTCTTTGATGTTCATTGCTGCATATATTTCTTCAACTTTCTCCTGCCCGATGTGTTCATTACAGATATTTCTTCAACTTTCCCAGTCTTGATGTTCATTGCTACAGATATTTCTTCAACTTTCCCAGTCTTTTATGTTCATTGCTACAGATATTTCTTCAGCTTTCTCCCAGTCTTGATGTTCATTGCTACAGATATCTCTTCAATTTTCCCAGTCTTTTTGATGTTCATTGCTACAAGATTATTTCTTCTAACTTTCCCTAGTCTTTGATGTTCATTGCTTACAGATATTTCTTCTCAGCTTCTTCCCAAACTTTGATGTTCATTGCTGCAGATATTTCTTCAACTTCCCAGTCTTTGATGTTCATTGCTGCTAGATATTTCTTCAGCTTTCAGTCTTTGATGTTCATTGCTACAGATATTTCTTCAACTTTCCCAAACTTTTGATGTTCATTGCTGCAGATATTTTCAACTTTCCTAGTCTTTGATGTTCATTGCTGCGATATTTCTTCAGCTTTCCAGTCTTTGATGTTCATTGCTACATATATTTCTTCAACTTTCCCAAACTTTGATGTTCATTGCTGCAGATATTTCTTCAACTTTCCCAGTCTTTTGATGTTCATTGCCACAGCATATTTCCTTCTCAACTCTTCCAAGTCTCTTTGACGTTCAATAGATATTTTTCAGTTTTCTAGTTTTGATGTTCATTGCTACAGATATCTCTTCAACTTCTAGTCTTTGATGTTCATTGCTACAGATATTTCTTCAACTTTCCTAGTCTTTGGTGTTCATTGCTACAGATATTTCTTCAGCTTTCCAGTCTTTGATGTTCATTGCTACAGATATTTCTTCAGCTTTCCCAGTCTTTGATGTTCATTGCTACAGATATTTCTTCAACTTTCCTAAACTTTGATGTTCATTGCTGTGGTTTCATCCTTCCAGTCTTGATGTTCATTACAGATATTTCTTCAACTTTACCAGTCTTTTGATGTTCATTGCTATGATATTTCTTCAACTTTTCCAGTCTTGATGTTCATTCACAGATATTTCTTCAGCTTTACCAGTCTTTGATGTTCATTGCTACAGATATCTCTTCTAACTTTCCAGTCTTTGATGTTCATTGCTACAGAGATATTTCTTCAACTTTCCTAGTCTTTGATGTTCATTGCTTCAGATATTTCTTCAGCTTTCCCTGTCTTTGATGTTCATTGCTACAGATATTTCTTCAGCTTTCCTAGTTTTTGATGTTCATTGCTACAGATATTTCTTCAACTTTCCCAGTCTTGATGTTCATTGGCTACAGATATTTCTTCAACTTTCCCAAACTTTGATGTTCATTGCTGCAGATATTTCCTTCAACTTTCCCAGACTTTGATGTTCATTACACAGATATTTCCTTCAACTTTTCCTAAACTTTGATGTTCATTGTTGCAGACATTTTTCAATCTTCAGTCTTGATGTCATTGCTAAGCAGATATTTTTCTTCAATCTCTTCTGTCTTTGATGTTCATTGCTGCAGATATTTCTTCAACTTTCCCAGTCTTTGATGTTCATTGCTACAGATAGTTCTTCAGCTTTCCCAGTCTTTGATGTTCATTGCTACAGATATTTCTTCAACATTCCTAGTCTTTGATGTTCATTATGATATTTCTTCTAGTTTTCCTAGTCTTTGATGTTCATTGCTACAGATATTTCTTCAGTTTTCCCAGTCTTTGATGTTCATTGCTACAGATATTTCTTCAGCTTTCCTAGTCTTGATGTTCATTGCTGCATATATTTCTTCAGTTTTCCCAGTCTTTGATGTTCATTGCTACAGATATTTCTTCAACTTTCCCAGTCTTTGATGTTCATTGCTGGCGATATTTCTTTCAGCTTTCCGTCTTTTTGATGTTCATTGCTGCAGATATTTCTTCGACTTTCCAGCTCCGATGTTCATTGCTACAGATATTTCTTCAATCTTTCCTAGTCTTTGATGTTCATTGCTACAGATATTTCTTCAACTTTCCAATCTATGATGTTCATTGCTACATATATTTCTTTTCAGTTTTCCCAGTCTTTGATGTTCATTGCTACAGATATTTCTTCAGCTTCCAGTCTTTGCCGTTCATTGCTACAGTATTATTTCTTCAACTTTCCCAGTCTTTGATGTTCATTGCTACAGATATTTCTTCAACTTTCCTAGTCTTTTATGTTCATTGCTACAGACATTTCTTTTCAACTTTCCCAGTCTTCTTTTGATGTTCATTCGTTACAGATATTTCTTCAATCCTTTCCCAAACTTTGATGTTCATTGCTGTGGTTTTCTTAACTTTTCCTAGTCTTTGATGTTCATTGCTACAGATATTTCTTCAACTTTCCCAAACTTTATGTTCATTGCCGTGATATTTCTTCAACTTTCCCAGTCTTTGATGTTCATTGCTATAGATATTTCTTCAACTTTCCCAAACTTTGATGTTCATTAAGCTGCAGATATTTCTTCAACTTTCCAGTCTTTGATGTTCATTGCTACAGATATTTCTTCAACTCTTCCTAGTCTTTGATGTTCATTGCTGCATATATTTCTCTTCAACTTCTCCTGGTCTTGATGTCTGGTCATTACAAGATGCTATCTTTCAACTCTCTCCCAGCCCTGATGTTCATCACAAGGATATTTCTTCAACTCTCCCAGTCTCTTATTATCCACACGCATATATTTTTCAGTTTTCCAGTCTTTGATGTTCATTGCTAGCAGATATCTCTTTTCAACTTTCCTATGTTTTGATGTTCTTACTATATAGATATTTATCTTTTGAGTTTTGAGGCCACAGCATAGATATTTTTCAGCTTTCCAAACTTTGATGTCTGCTGCAGATATTTCTTCAACTTTCCCAGTCTTTGATGTTCATTGCTGCAGATATTTCTTCAGCTTCCAGTCTTTGATGTTCATTATTGCCACGTGCATACTCTTCAGCCTCCCAGTCCCTGACGTCCAATGTCAAGACAATTTCTTCAACTTTCCAAACTTTCTTGATGTTCATTGTCACAGATATTTCTTCAACTTTTCCTAGTCTTTGATGTTCATTGCTACGAAAGATATTTTCAGCTTTCCTAGTCTTTGATGTTCATTGCTACATATATTTTCTTTCAATTCTTCTAAACTTTTGATGTTCATTGCTGCAGATATTTCCATCTTTCCCAGCCTTATTCATTGTTACAGATATTTCTAACTTTCCAAGTCTTTGATAATTCATTGCTACAGACATTTCAGCTTCCTAGTCTTTGATGTTCATTGCTACAGATATCTCACTTCAACTTTTCCTGCCTGATATAACATTGTTACAGATATTTCTTCAATCCTCTTAGTCTTGATGTTCATTGCTACAGATATTTCTTCAGCTTTCCCAGTCTTTGATGTTCATTACTGCAGATATTTCTTTTCAGCTTTCCAGTCTTGATGTTCATTGCTGTAGATATTTCTTCAACTTTCCTAAACTTGATGTTCATTGCTGCAGATATTTCTTCAACTTTCCAGTCTTTGATGTTCATTGAGCACATACTTCTTCAACTTTCCCAGTCTTTGATGTCTATTGTTGCAGATATTTCTTCAACTTTCCCAGTCTTTGATGTTCCATTGCTGCAGACATTTCCTTCAACTTCCTAGTCTTTGATGTTCATTGCTGCAGACATTTCTTCAACTTTCCCAGTCTTTGATGTTCATTGCTACAGATATTTCTTCAGCTTTCCAGTCTTTGATGTTCATTGCTACAGATATTTCTTCACCTTTTCCAGTCTTTGATGTTCATTGCTACAGATATTTCTTCAGCTTTCCGTGTCTTTGATGTTCATTGCTACAGATATTTCTTCAACTTTCCCAGTCTTTGATGTTCATTGCTACAGATATTTCTTCAACTTTCCAGTCTTTTTATGTTCATTGCTACAGATATTCTTCACTTTCCAGTCTTTGATGTTCATGCTACAGATATTTCTTCAGCTTTCCTAGTCTTTGATGTTCATTGCTACAGATATTTCTTCAGCTTTCCAGTCTTTGATGTTCATTGCTACAGATATTTCTTCAGCTTCCTAGTCTTTGATGTTCATTGCTACAGATATTTCTTCAACTTTCCAGTCTTTGATGTTCATTGCTACAGATATTTCTTCAACTTTCCAGTCTTTGATGTTCATTGCTACAGATATTTCTTCAACTTTCCAGTCTTTGATGTTCATTGCTACAGATATTTCTTCAGCTTTCCAGTCTTTGATGTTCATTGCTACAGATATTTCTTCAACTTTCCCAGTCTTTGATGTTCATTGCTGCAGATATTTCTTAGACTTTCCTAGTCTTTGATGTTCATTGCTGCAGAATTTCTTCAAGCTTTCCTAGTCTTTGATGTTCATTGTGAGATATTCTTCACTTTCCCAGTCTTTGATGTTCATTGCTGCAGATATTTCTTCAACTTTCCAGTCTTTATGTTCATTACAAATTTCTTCACTTTCCAGTCTTTGATGTTCATTTTTCAGATATTTCTTCAGCTTTCCCGTCTTTGATGTTTATTCAATATTTCTTTAAACTTTCCCAGTCTTTATGTTCATTGTACAATATTTTTCAACTTTCCCACTTTGATGTTCATTGCTAAAATATTTTTTAACTTTGTCTTTGATGTTCATTGTCAGATACTTAACTTTCCCACTTTTATGTTTATTGTAGATATTTTCAACTTTCCAGCTTTGATTTATTGCACAATATTCTTTCCCTTTTATCTTTGGTTCATTGCTGCAATTTTCTTCAACCCAGTTTTGATTTTATTGCTGGGTATTTCTTCAATTTCCCAGTTTTGAGTTCATTGCTCAATATTTCTTCACTTTCAGTCTTTGATGTTCATTTTACAAAATTTCTTCAACTTTTCCCGTCTTTGATGTTCATTCTTAAATACCTTTATTTA
>JADZMA010001377.1:0-20414 GCA_020796225.1 Arion vulgaris
GATCTTTACCAGAAACGTGTCGTTGCACGCCAGTTTGGTAGTCACCTAACGCGAACTTATACATTTAGGACAATGGGATGATGAATCATGGATTTCATTTCCGTTGAGAGACGGAAACGAGGGGTGTCTGGTAAAATGGACTGAAAGTGGCTCCCATGCAGGAGATCAATGTTCAATCCACCGGTCCAAGGATTTTATTTTCTTCTTCTCACGTTCTCATTAGGTGGGGTTTGATTCTCTAATAAAGGCACTTGTCTGTCTCCAGATTATCAGCCAACCATACAGTTTGTCTTGGGCGCTAGCGTAAGTGGGTCACCTCTTTTTCTCAAGTCTCTGCATACTGGGGGCTCTTAGCAGGATATAATTCTATGATTTCTGCTTCCCCGTTGTGTCCAGCCTCTTCCATAGTAAGTTTTAGCCACCCTTGTGATGATAGGTCTGACATTTTTGCTGCGTGGCTAAATCTCCGAGCAGATTAGCAACCATAGAATCTGTTATCTCATTCCTCATTAATGAGAGTGCGTTGCACCATGTTATGCGCCTTACGGCCTAGTGCATCCGTTTTCTGCAAGCATTTGTTTAGGGTTAGCATTCCCTAGCAGACATGCATCGATTTCCAGCCAAACTGCCATTCGCCTCTTACGACATGCGTGGCAGGTAACAGTGGTTCTATTCTTTACACCCCAAATTTGGGCCCTGGTAACCACTCGGGCGACAAGAATTCAATTTCATCTTAAACAAAATAATTATACTGTGACAGAGGGAACAAAAGAATTCAAAGTTGTCTTAAACAAAATAATTATACTGTGACTGCGGAATAAAGTCAGTTTAATCTTAAACTTAAAATAATTATACTGTGACTGCGAGACAAGAATGCAATTTCAATTTATGTAAAAAGAATAAGTAAGAACGAGCATATGTAAAGGAAAGAGTACTCTCTTCTCATGCTCCATATTCTATATGTGTATATGTTAACTGTATATAAGTTATATATTTACTTGATTTTTTATTGTTTCTCTTCTTTTCCCTTCTAGGTTTTCTGCATTTATTTCGTTATTCGTTTTTAGTCATAGAATTTTCATTTCTGCCCATTGGAAGTATCTCTTTCGTAGTCTATATGTATTGTACTTGTATGATGCGTCACTCTGTTATATAGTTTGCTTGATAAGGTGTTTTGGTCAAAACATTCCTGTATTGTCATTGTTTTTGTAAAACTACAGTACTTTGTTATTACATGTTTCACTCATCCTGTAGAGCTGTTTCCTCCAGCCAGCATAATCTTGTTTACATTTAATGATCATAATTATTTATGATAATCATTTCTAGTCTGATTGTGTTAGTTGCTATATATATATATTTATTGTGTGATAAGGGAGCCCAGATTTGTCATTCAATGATATTGTTCCATTTCATGTATATTCCCTACTTCATTCCATTCTGCGGAGAATGCAGAGTGGATAAGATGGAAGCAGAAGGCCAGCTCTGATGTTTAATAAATAAAAGATAATAAGTCATGGTGGAGATAGTGTAATTTTTACGATGCACCTGTGGCCGATATTGGCGATGATTCTACATCGTTTTGATAATATTGGTGTTTATTCTGATTCAAGTGAAACCTGCAGGACCGCTTCTTCAACTGTAGATGGAGGGTGAGCCATTCACCTGTATCCAGGTACGTCCTCTGGGTTTCACAGAGATCATTCTGCCTCTCCTCTGATTAAGTGCTGGAAGATCCCCAAAGGGACAGGTTTGCGTGCTGGATGATTTTCATGTGAGTTCACATAGAGACCTTGGATCTTACCAACCTTTAGATATTTTGGCAGACAGACGAGACAGGCATTCATAGTCACCACTAGGTGGAGTAAAGATCTTAGTATTAACATATCCCTGAATGGACATTTATTTACTGCATATTTTGCTTGGTAGTGTCATTGACTTAGCATTGATATGTGTTTTCATTATTGTGCTATACTACTGCAGGATAGATTTCTTGTGTATATGCATTAAAAACTGCACATGTTTTGCATTAATTGTCTGTGCACATGTTTGTGTGAAACAGATGTCAAGTTGTAACCACTTTCTTGTTTCAGTGTGGTTCTAGTCCTTTACTGCCCAAAATGTACAGTCAACTCCTGGCCATCTATTTGCTAGAAAATGATTTGTAAGTTACAATTTTGTGTATTATAATTCTTGATGGTTGTGCTTTCCTCCTATTATTGCATAAACAAGTACTTGCTAATTGTTACATACAACACAACAGCTCTTCAGTACATATTAGTACCTTCTCAAATATTGATGTTAAAGCTTCTTTAGTATACATGAGTGTGTTTGTGCTTTTGGTGTTGTATTTATTATGTTACTTAAGAATATTAGTATGTTTTACTCATTGTCTGCTAGGTGCGTGATGTAGTAGTTATATTTAATATTGAAGAGACATGCGATGACACTTGTATTTTTATTTCCTGAGATGTCTTAATTATGTTCAAAAATGGCAATTGGAAACATGGAGAACAGTGAAAATAAAGCTGAAAGATTGTGACCTGACATGGGCTCAATTAATAGACAGGCGGCGGATTGGCAACAATGAAATCACTATGTGTCAAACAGGACACAAAGAGGATATGAATAGACAGTCCAACTCATCAGAAGTATGTTATCTTTAACTTGTTGTAAAGATGGTATGTAGTCTATAATGACCTGTGCTGCGGCGTATAAATATTATGATTTGCTCCTTCTTGGTTGAGCTGGTAATATGGATCAGCTGTCTGGTGACCCTGATGTTCTGTTTAGTTCATTTGTGTATTTGCTTGTTACGAATCCTCTTTGCCTTTTCATAGATGGTGCTGATATCAGTTATATCAGTTAAATGAAGACTATCATCATAGCACTCCGGACATGTCCATAGGTGCTCCGATCTCCGCCTTAGCAAATCCAGCATGGCGTTCAGCGACCCAACACGCCAGTTGATGTTTGATTCATCAATCTCACTTTGCATATTTAGTATGTCGTTCTTTTGGAGCTGCACCAATATTGACACCATCTCTTTCAATCTGGTGTGGTGGGATCACAGCCCTGAAACTCTCTGTTCGGAAAGGGCTCTCTCAATGCGTGAAGAAGACTCATTTGATCTGGCATCTCTGATAATGTAGCCAAGCCAGCCAATCTATCAGCTCGTTCATTACCTAACACCTGAGTACTTAGGACAAAAATAGAAGGTGATTTCTCTGATGTTGTATACCAGTACCTCCACCGATTCGTCTCACCATTCCTGATTCGACTTCAGATATGGTGCTGATATAAGATTGTGGTAGTTGAGAAGTCCTCCTTTGCCAATCTGTCACCTCATTACATTGTCAGATACGTTGAAATAAAATTGGATCCATTAAACCACTGTATTGCAGCTCTTATCAACAGCTGGTATAGATTGTAGTGCACGTCTGCTTAGGTTATTTAGTTCTGTATTCATAAGTGCTTCTGAATGATGCATCAGTGATACAGGGAACTGTTTCTCTGCACTTTTCTCTTTCTTTAGAGTTTCTGCTGCTGCAGTTTTTGAAGGATTTTTAGTCATCTTCTGTTTTAGTTGCTAGAAGAGAATTTACTTTTTGTTTCTACATACAATCTATTTTATGTGCAGTTATTCTATCTCATGTTTAAGTTACATTTGTGCTACAGTCCTTGTGTATATATACAGGTAAGATGTTGGTAGGGTCATGTTTGCTTTACATAATTCAATGCCTGGCGCTCTTCTCTGTGGTTATGTCTCACTGTTCTTTTTGTATACCCTGAATACTCTCTATCATGTCTCTTAATATGGGTATACTCTCTATCACATCATAGTCACTGCTTTAATGTAGATTGTTTTGAGGGCTGGAAGTTTGTATGCTGTGTGAAAAGGGATTTGTAGTTGATATAGTACCAGTAGTATCTGCTCTCATGCTTCTGTTTGTAGTTGATATAGTACTGGCAGTATCTGCTCTCATACTTCTGTTCATTGTTTCTGAAGTTTCTTTTTGTTCATATGTTCCCTACCAAAGATCATCTATTCTCATTGGGTGATTGGTCAGTCCTCTGACATTTTTCAGATTTATTCACAGCCTTGCTGTCTCTTTTATACCTCATTCTCTAAAGGTTTGTGATTTTTTTCTTAGTTCTATAGTAAGTGTTTACTTTTTTCTTTGCGTTAGTTCTTTACAACCAATTTTAATCACTCTTTGTGATATGTTTGATCTATGTCAGAACGTGTAGAGCGTTACGCATTGGTTTGGTAGGCCCCTAATCGCATAGGCTTCTACACACTTAGAACACATGCATCATTCAACCAAACCTCCTTAGTAAGCCTCTTACGACATGCGTGGCAGATAACAGTGGTTCTATTCTTTACCCCCCAAATTTGGGCCCAGTGGCTTTTCGGGGAGTAGTAAGTGTTGATTTCATACCTCTTGTTACCCTCACAAGACCTTTCCTGATTTGTTACCACTCACAGAATCTTGTTACCACTCACAGGATCTCGTTACCACTCACGCGATCTTGTTACCACTCACAGAATCTTGTTACCACTCACAGAATCTTGTTACCGCTCACAGGATCTTGTTACCGCTCACATGATCTTGACTGCAGCTCACCACGATCTCGTTACTACTCAAGCGATCTGGGTATTACCACTCCCTGATCTAGGTACCACTCAAATGACCTTGTTACCACTCACATGACCTTACCACTCACGTGATATTATTTACACTTACCGACCTTGTTGCCACTCAAATGACCTTACCACTCACGGGATCTGGTACCACTCACCACGGTCGTTACCACTCAAAATGGCTTACTTATTTACCACTCCTTGTGATCTTATTTACCACTTACACGATCTTGTTACCACTTGCATTGACAGGTTATGGCTACTGTATTTACAGTCACGACATTAGAACACATGGATGCTGCTGGTGATATTGTATGTTCTTTGTCATACTTAAGCTTTTACAGTATATTTACAGAGGCGGTGTTCTGCTGGTGGACAGAAAAAGCGCTTTAAGACACTTAGAAGTGTCTCTAGGAAATGCTTCTATATAGACACGGGTTGGGGAATCCCTTGTGCAAGATTGCCAAATGTAGGCGCTGTAACAACACAAGAGGAACCCGCGTAGCTGGAATCATCGTGTCAATGAGGGAGGTCAAAGGCTCATGGCAACATGTGCCAGGGTTAGCAGAGGGCTCCTAGCAAGACCCTGCCCCCTACCTCCACGTGGTGACCCTGGAAACAGACTTAAGTTCTGTCTGGTTAAAGGCGGCAGGGATCGGGGAGAACTACAGGTAGGCAAAACAATACAGGGGCCGAAATCTAAATACCGCCCATGTATCTCACGGCGATGTCCGCTAAAAATTGCCCAAGTTAAAAAAGTATGAAACAGCAGCGTACGACGGCCGAGTTCCTCTGTCCCTAACTTCCCCTGAGTAAGGCCCGAATTAAAGGGATGAGAGGTGCATCCAGCTGAGGCGTGGGCGAAAACTCGGTCACCGCCAGATTAAATATGCCAGTGACTTCATTCCTAGGTACGGTAGAAGTCTGTGAGTAGAGGTGACCACAATGGTCTTACCACAAGTAGCAGCTTCCTGTCTGATGGGAAAGGCTGCACATGAGAAGGGATCAGAGGTGCATCAAATTGGAAAAGAAGGACCAACTCCTCAGGAGTAAAGGGCCACAAACAAATTGCCAGCTGTAGGCTAGAATCAATAAGAAAGGTTGCATATGAATCAAAATATCTTGGTTTTTACCGGCAGCGCCTTGTCGTGGCGCTACATGGGGAAGGTATGCGGAAACCCCATACATGAGGCAAGCGTGGAGAAACCTGTGGACAAAGTTGGCCAAGCGCAAAGTATCCCATCATATCTCCATCTTCTCTCTTTCTTATAACAGTTGTCACTAGTGGTTGACCAGACATGTCTCTGATTTCATCCCTTCTCCTGAATTCGTTCAATTTTATATTCATTATTTTTCGCGAACATCTATTATCAAATGCATTCAACTTGCAGGTCACATAAAATCAGTCAGAAGCGCAATACCAGGCATCATAACTCGCCTGAATTAATAGCGGGTGATCGAAAGAAGTGCAATAGGGCACAGAGAAAATGAGCTGCGCGAAAGACCAGACACATAACACCCATGTTTAACCTTGATCATGTACCCACTTGTGGTAGGAGATTGTGTTCTAGGATTGGACTCTACAGTGCCTCGCGCACACCAGAGAGGTGCAGCACATCTAAGACTGTTGTCAAAATTTTAAAACACACAAAAATGTTCTGTATAAATGATGTATTAAAAATAAAGTAGTGAGAGTCACAGTATACATATTGATTATCAACAATCATGATAACAAATCAATACTTGTGTATTGATTTAATATTTTATTATTATTCTCTCTGTGTTAGAGTCTGTTGTCACGAGCAATATTAGGCTGCTACTCTTTTTTATCAGTGCGGATGATTTTCCATTTTCATTAGCATGCGGTGGAAAAGCTGTTCAAGGTAACTGGTCATCTGTATTGTGACAATCACTTGTACATTTTCTTGACAGGACAAAGTGGCTGACAACAAAAGTCAGTAGAAACTTGAGTGAGCTGGGAAATAAAATACTAGTCATGCTGAAACATTTAAGCCATAGATAGAAATGATTGGGAAAGATATTTGAATGAAATAAAAAAAGAAATATACCTACACAATTTAGTATCAAGTTTACAATTATTTTCTACAAAATCACTGTTACACAAGTCAATATATTTTTTAACGCCCACACTAGTTTTGAAACCTGTGCGCATAAGTAATTGTTGTTTAGTTTTGAAACCATTTCCTCCTTCAGACTTCATTACATCACGGCTGAAGTGCTGACACTTCCTGTTTTCTTTAGTTTTGGCACAGGGGGAAATAAATTTATTAGCGGTCTATACATTGGATTGGCAACATTGAAATTTATGTTGAAGTTTTTATCTCATTCCCAATCCGTCTTATTTTATTTTTAATGCAGTAAAAAGTTTCAATGCAACGTTCAGAGTTTATTTTTTCCCTTTTTTGAAGAAAGTCTGCAAAACAACACTTTGAAATAAAAAAACATTCTCAAAGCGTTCCCACCCGGAGCAGGTTTTCCCAAATTTTTTTGGCTGAGATGATTGTATCCCGGTATTCTGCATCTTTGAAATGCTTTACCACATCTTACTGTACTTGCATCTACACACCCGATCCCCATAACTCTTGCATGTGTCTGTGAATTTAAATTCAAAAGCTGTTAAATTCAATAACAGCACGATTTGAACCGTTTTGAACACATCCATTTTGATGTCAATGGTGGAAATCGGGCGCTTGAAAATAATGCCTCCAAGTCCATAACTTGTTAATATACATAATTTAAAATGAAACATACATCTTAAGTTGAGATGCCCACTCCCAATAAGTCATTTTACGATATCCTCCACATTCCACACACACCGCCACGTCGAACTAGTTGTTGCATCCGTCGAAGAAAAATCTTATGATTTTCACGAAGCCAAATCCATCTGCTGCCACATCCTCGTCAGAAGCATATCTGTTTCCCTTGTGATGTTCCTTGAGCTTTGGGAACAGGAAAAAGTCACAAGGTGCCAAATCGGGGCTATATGGTGGATCGCTAAAAAGTCGTCAAAATTGAGGGCGCTCTAATGCTGCGCTGTTTGTCTACTGGTGTTGGACCACATTGTCATGTTCAAGGACCACGTGTTTTCCAGGACGAAACGAGGTCTTGCCCCAGTTTCTTCATCGTTTCCCCTCCGATCAGAATTGACAATTGCGCGTTCCAAAAATTATGTGTGGATTACGCCTGGCAGTCCAAATGGTCATCAAAACTTTTCCGCTGCGCAACAATTTTGAATTTTTTAAGTGTGTGAGTTGCATATGTTATTCCATAGACTTGGCTTGTTTTCGGTCATAATGATGCACCCATGACTCCTCCCAGTAACAATTGGCCAGATAAAGTCTTGCCTTCTCGTTCATATCACATCAGGTGTTCTGACCGCCTGATGTCATCAGAACACTTTTTGACGGGGGTGCAACAACTAGTTCGGCGTTGGCGGGGTGTGTGGGCGTGGAGGTGACTATGTCGAAAATAATGACTATTGTGTAGTGGACATCTCGGCTTTCTGAAAATGTATGTTTCATTTGTAAATTTTGTATATTAACAAAGTTATGGACTTGGAGGCATTACTTTTCAATGCTCCTGTATATTTCCTCTATATTTGTACAATCCCTTTTGCTACCTTTCTTCCAGATGGGTACTATTGCTGCGTTCCTCCAATCTTCTAGTGTTTCCTATATGATCTAGACTTGGTTGACTAGTCTGTGTAGCCAGTTTATTTCGATCTCTTTAGTTGCTTTGAGTAGGTCGCCTGGGATATTTTCTAGACCTGGTGCTTTGGTGGATGGAGCCGTTTTTAACGACTTTCTGATCTCTGAGTGTGTTACACTTGGTTCTAGTTCTTTATTTATGTTTGCAGTGTTTTCTGGAGTTTTCATTTGCTTCTCTGGTTGTAGATTGAGGAGTTTATTAAAGTATTGCTGCCATCTGTTATGAGCCATTTCTGCTTTCACTTTAGAGCATTTCATCTTGAATAATTTTGGTGGGATAATATTGTTCGTTTTTTTCCAACGTGACTTTAATTTTCTTATAGAACTTTCTCTGCACTTTTCTAGTCTGGATTCAATATTTCACCATGATCTTGCCATGATTGTACTTTAGCCTTCCTGATAACCTCTGTGGCTTGCTTTCTTGCTGTTCTATATTCATTGTTATTTAGTTGTGTACTTTTCAATCATATGTTGCATCTACTTTTCTTATCCTTTTCCTGCTTTGTACTTCATCATTCCACTATGTTGTTATTTTTTTATCTCATTCCTCTGTATTCTACTGTTCCACTTGTTTTTGCTCTTTTAGGAGACCTCTTCAAATGCTGTCCATTCTTCCTTCTACCGATTTGCTTGCTTTAGGAAAGTTAGCAAAATATTTAGATCATTTAAGGGAAATCTGAGTTGTATGTTGATATTTGTTAGTTTATTAAAGATATGATGAGCCTTGTATGTTGATATTTGTTAGTTTATTGACGTTGAATATTTCTTTGTAACCTTGCACTGCCCTCTAATGCTTGTCTTCTTGTTCGTTCCTCATAGTCATAGTTATCACTTTGTAGTCAGTGTCTATACATAAATTGAGTATACCCCTTTGCATCTATCACAAACTTGTTCAGAATCCTCTTGGTTAGTATAAAATCTATTTGACTTTACAGTCTAGGTTGTTCCAGGTTTGCTAAGTATATGTGTGACTGCCACTGTTGGAAGTGGTGTTGGTTATGAATAGTCTGGGACTGAAAGAGTTATAGTCCTTTGACTAAATTAATTTGTTGTTGGAGATACTGTTTGCTCTAGTTGTATTTTTCTTTTATTGTCATCATTGACAGCTGCACAAGAAGAAGGCTGGGAAGTGGATCTTCAGAACTTGATAATCACACCTAAAAAATTAGGTATGTCATGTACAGTATATATATATATATATATATATATATGATGAAATTTGTGTGGTCATCATCATATGTATACATATCATATATATTTGCGACTGTACTTTGCTCATTGTCCATGTTTGGCTCTGGTAAAAAAGGGTAGGTATGAAAATGCTGTTGTTTAGCTGTCAGTGAAATTTTTGGGTCCCTTAACAATCAAGCTAGCTGGTAGGTTACAGCATTTGCTTTTTTGCTCTCGCCTCTATCTGTCTGTCTAGTCTTCCATCTTCTGTGAATATGCTTCCTAAATATTTGAATTCTTTCACTTGGTTGATTGCAGCAATTGTGGGTGTTTTGTTTATTATATTTTCTTCCATATTCATGATTTCAATTTTAGTGTTATTGATTTTCATGTCATGATTTATACAATCTTGGTTCAAGTGTCAATATGTTGTTGTTGGTCTTGTTCTTTCCGGTGTATCAGATGCTGGTCATCTGCGAAAAGTTAATTTATTTCATTATCTGAATTTGACTCTTGAGCTATTTTCTCTCTATATGTATGTGATAAAGAGTAGTGATGGTGGGAGAGAATATACTTATTAGTGTAGGTAAATGATACATCTTTCTATGTCAGGATAAAGAGTAGTGATGGTGGGAGGAACATCCTTTGTTAGTGTAGGTAAATAATTCATCTTTCTATGTCAGGATAAAGAGTAGTGATGGTGGGAGAGAATATTCTTGGTTAGTGTAGGTAAATGATACATCTTTCTATGTCAGGATAAAAAGAAGTCAAAATTATACTTTCAATGTAATAGAAATATGCTACAACAGTCAGTTGGAAGTTAACTCTGACCAGACTATGCTGACGAGCTTGAGATAATGGAATCCAGTTTAGTGACACAGAGGCATGTTGACATGATACAGACAGACAGATAGATAGACGGACAAATGTGACTGGATGTAGCCTGATATCATATATCGCAATTTTGGTTTATTTCAGATCCTGTGCCTGCTGTTTCCATCATGAATGAACAACATCTGTCTGTGCTCACTGATTATGTCACATTCATGGAGGGAAATGAACCTCATGGCTGCTGCTTGCTTTCAACAGGAGAACATTGGTGTCATATTGTAACAGCATGTGGGTGACTAAATAAACCAAGAGCCAACAATATATCTTCATGGAATAACAACAAACATTCATGGAATAGCAACAAACATGTAGACAAAGCATAGCTCAAGTAACGTGAATGTAAACATACCATCAAATGTTATAATTATTAAAATAGAACATAGCTTTTGCTCATACAGGATAGGGGATGGGGGGGTTGCCAAACAAATGATAGGGAGACAGCAATGATCAGAGATGGAATGCAGTCAGATCTGGAAAAGGTTGAGATGGGTTGAATAAACAGACTGTCTTGGTTGATGTATAAGGAAAAGTAATTAAAACAAATCATTTGAGAGTCATCCATACTGAAATTGGGGGTCTGGATGTGACAGAAATGATTAATGATGAAGTACCAAGACATGGTGGTGTTAGATGGGAAGGGAGAGTAGCAAGTTGAGTAGATAGAGCACTGACATGCTGAGGAAGCTAGAAGACTGGCATGGAGAAGGAACAAACAAGATAATGAAGTATAATGTACGAGAGAGAGAGTTGTCATGGGAAGGCAGTTGGGGATTAATAGAACCAACAAAGAAAAATGAAAATAGATCAGAAAATGACAGTTAGAAAGAGTTTCACATCTTGTGATGTAGCAGATGTATTACATATATCAATCTAGCTGGAGGAGAGAGAGAAGCTTATATGAAGTGTCAGTTGTATTGGTGCCCCTCACAGCCTTCAGACAATGTCATTTGCTGATGATGATGATGCCTGAATACACAGTATCTAACTGTGAACTGACTAATAGTCTCAACTGTATGTTAGATGAGATTGTGAGCTGTTGGCAATGTTTGCTTGGGAATATCATTATTGACAGCTTCAGTCCTGTGTTCTTATATCAAGACAAATGTTGATTGTCTTCAGAGCATGTCTTGATGATGCAGCTCAGAGAATCAACATCTGAAATCTGAAAGTTTAAGTATACTGTCAATTTTGATTTGAAGCCACTACTTGTAATGTAATGGACACTTTTCCTTCCTGTATTTGTCTATTGTGTTAATTAGTTTCATTTGACCTTGTGCTGCACTGTTTCCTCTATCTGCTGCTTGTTTTAGCACTTGGTTTATTTATTTATATTGTTCTTCTCTATTATATATATATATATATATATCCTTTTCTTCTAACCAGGGCTGCAAGTTTTCACTCTTGGGCAGTCAATGCCAATTTGTTTTAGCACTTTATTTATTTATATTGTCTTCTCATATACATATATCTATTTGTCTCGATTGGTGGCCTCCTGGATTGGATGTCTCACATTTCTTCAACTGTCGAAATTGGTACTGTGTGTCGTCTAATCACCATGTGTTTAATATTCTATCATATATTGCCTGCTATATTTGTACTCAATGTGACAGTCATCTGCAGCATGACTAAGTTACATCCAACACAAATTATCAAATATATTTTCTCAACTTGCTATTTTCTTATTGTTTATTCTCTTCGATAGTAGTAACTGTTTGATTGTCAAGTTTTGACTTGTCTAACACAAGTTTTGACTTGTCTGTCAACTACAAGTTTTGACTTGTCTGTCTAACACAAGTTTTGACTTGTCTAACACAAGTTTTGGCTTGTCTGTCTAACACAAGTTTTGACTTGTCTGTCTAACACAAGTTTTGACTTGTCTAACACAAGTTTTGACTTGTCTGTCTAACACAAGTTTTGACTCGTCTGTCTAACACAAGTTTTGACTCGTCTGTCTAACACAAGTTTTGACTCGTCTGTCTAACACAAGTTTTGACTCATCTGTCTAACACAAGTTTTGACTCGTCTGTCTAACACAAGTTTTGACTCGTCTGTTTGTGTTGTCCTTTAAAACAAGTTGTACTTTAGACAAAACTGAAGATGATTTATGAAATATGTTTTGCTTTCTGTTAATTAAACAATTAAAATATCGACAAAGTTCACTCTTGTTATTGATTATGTTGTTATTATTATAATGTTATTGTTATTATGTTAAATTGTTGTATTGTGTATTAGAAGATAATGCATGTCAGGACACACTTTGTAAGAGTTCTGTTTACTCTTCATGCAATACATGCAATAGTTTTACTCTTCATACAATACATGCAAATGTTGAGTTGATTCAGTTACATTTTAGTCTCTGGTTTGGAATATTTTCTTTCAAATAAAGACTGCCAGTGACTTACTTTCATTAGTTTGTTTCTGTGCATTTTATTGTTGGTAGTGAATTGTGTTTTATTGTTGGTAGTATTGTGTTTTATTGTTGGTAGTAGTATACAAGGGGATGACAATTGTGTTTTATTGTTGGTAGTAGTATACCAGGTGATGACAATTGTGTACAGTATCTCTACTAATCTACCAGTATCTCTATCAGTCTCTCTACTAATCTACCAGTATCTCTATCAGTCTCTCTACTAATCTACCAGTATCTCTACTAATCTATCAGTCTCTCTACTAATCTACCAGTATCTCTACTAATCTACCAAACAGATGAGACTGCAGTAAAACTATTTGATTGGCAAAACATGTAATCACAAAGTACTGTAGTTTTACAAATTACAAAAACAATGACAAAATACAGCAACGTTTCGACCAACAAGGCCTTATCAAGCAAACGAACAACAGGAGTGACAAATTTAAAAACAAATGGACGACCAAAAACAAACGTTTCTAATGAAAATCTGGAAATAAAAACGAAAATCTGGGAATAAAAACGAATAACGAAATAAATGTAACACAAAACCACAAAAAACTAGAAATAGAACGAAGAGAAACAATGAAAAATCTAGTAAATAGCTAACTTGAATATATGCAACATATACCCATATAGATTACAAGGCATGGGAAGATAAAGTACTAAGAAGCATAGGAATGTAATACGTTGAGCCACGTGTAGCAAGGTACCATACAAAGAAATCAACCGATTCTCCAGAGCAAATCGACTGCGATCATCTGAGGAACACGATCGGATGGCTGTGACCTGGACATCGTGAGCTCCTAAATGGCCAGTATCATTGAAATGGGTGGCTACAGGGTGACAGAGCATTGGCGTATGTCGCGCAAGTGTTGGCGAATCGGTCACTGAGCCTCTTGCCTGTCTCGCCGATATAAGCTTTGTTACACTGCTTACAGATAATGGCATAGATAAGATTACGGACTCGCATGTGAAACCATCGTCAATAAGAAACGTGGCTAAAGGAAAAGATACAGTACGCGTCTGTATCACATAAGCCCACGTGTTGCAACGCCGACGGCACACTGGACAGTGCCAAAATGAGTCTGGATATTGGACTTAAGGCGACTGTACCAACATATCCTTAAGACTTCTGTCCCGTCTGTAAGCCACCAAAGGGTAGTTGGGGAAGATAGAACGGGTCTCAGGATCTGACTTAAGGATAGACAGATGACGGAATAAAACATTTTTCACCAGTGAACTATGGGGGTGGAAAGCGAAGATAAGTTTTACTCTGTCAGAGTAAGTAGTCCTATGCTGGCTGGCGAGTGATTTTCTGAACTCGATGCATAGCCGAGACAAGCACCTCTCCGGGTATAGGCGCTGCGAAAGAGATCAAGCATCTCGCGAGCTCTCTCAAGAACATCATCGTCCTCGCTACAAAGGCGACGAAGGCGCAAGAGCTGCGAGAATGGCAAAGAGTCACGACAAGCCCGGGGATGGGAAGAAGTATAAAGGAGAAAACTATGTGCATCAGTAGGCTTGTAATATACTGATGTAGTGATAGTGAATAGGCGTATGGTGATAGTAATGTCAAGAAAGTTGACACAAGTAGTGGAGATGTTAGAAGTAAAACGAATAGAAGGGTTGAAAACATTAATGAAATTAATGAAGCGTGACAAATCGGCTTCAGGCATATCAGTAATGCCAATACAGTCATCAATGTATCTGTGATAGACAAACGGATACTAGGTGTTCAAGATAACCCATGAATAGACAAGCATAACTCCCATTTTAGTACCCATGGCAACCCCACTGATTTGCTCAAAGAATTGGTCATTAAACTGAAAGGAGTTAAGAGTGAGAACTAGTTCCGCAAGACGAAGAAGAGCAGAAGTTGACACAAGTGGATTAGTTTCTCCTGAGAAAGAACTGGAGAGCTTTTCATTAGAAACGTTGTATTTGGTCGTCCATTTTTTTTAAATTTGTCACTCCTGTTGTTCGTTTACTTGATAAAGGCCTTGTTGGTCGAAACGTTGCTGTATTTTGTCATTATTTTTGTAATTTGTAAAACTACAATACTTTGTGATTACGTGTTTTGGAATACCAGACAAAATAATAAACATTATTAAAAGCCTCTATGATGGTTCACGACAGTAAAGCCTGCACTGATGGTGGACACAGCGACTGATTAAGTATTGAAACCGGAGCAAACAAGGCCAGGCCTTACCTCCTGTTTGAGGCTGGATCATGGGATGCGAAATGCTGCAGGCTGAACATTGATTGCAGAGTAGTCACCAGAAGATTTGGATTTTGCAATGATATTGCTCTGTTGGCAGAAACAAACTCAAGATATGTAAAGAAAACAGACAACTTGTCATCTATAGGTCTAAAAGTTGACTGCAAGATAGTTTATGAAAACAAATATAATGAAGACAATTCCATATAGCATGTGATATCACACTGAATCGCAAAATGACAAAATAACAGAGCAGTTCACCCATTTAGGTATGTAATTTTGATTAATAGAAAGAGTTAAAAGAAAATGATGATATTGACTAAGTAAAAGTAACATCAGCTTAAAAGTCTAAATAAAATATGGAACTGTGTTATATAGTATTAAAACTAAATTACGAATTAATCAATGTTGTATCAATCCTAACATATGCGTTGAATAGAGAGGTTGAAATGACTAAAGACAGAAAGCAAAAGTTGAATGTATTTGAAAATAGATGTCTGCGAAAATAATGAATATAAAATGGAATGAATTCAGGATATGATGAAATCAGAGATATGTCTGACAACCTCTAGGTGACAACTTTGTTATAAGAAAGAAAAAGATGGCGATATGTTGGGCCACCCTGAGGAGAAATGATCAACGAATATCAGCTATAATATGTGATGCATGGTTCAAGAAGGAGATGTCGACCTGAAGGAGACCCGAATCCGATGGAGATGCAGGAATATCGTCCCAGTGCTATGACGGGATTGGAGCGAGCTGCCCAGGATAGAGCGGTATGGAGAAATTACTTGCAGGCCCTATGCAACGTGGCACCCATGCGCACGAGAGGAATTATTATGGTTATTTATTGTGATTCTGCCATATTGTTCAGCCAGACTGCATTCTCAGCCATTCATATAACTGCTGGAAGCAAGCAGGGAGATATCTGCTCGAATACCAGCACTGTCCTGGACTTTCCATATTGAGAGACTGCATGGTCCTTGCCACCGGATGTAGTTGTGGTGTCTGCCTGAATGGCAGAAGACATGTTCCTCTAGCATCAGGTCCACCTCTGAATACAGAGCCGGATTAGTGACAGCAGCAGAAGCAGAATGCCATGGCCCAGCTTTGGGAAGCCTCTGAGCTGGGTGCCAACATCAATGAGCAAACAAGGAACCAAGTTTGGGAGGTGGGAACAATTTCCCTGATGCTATTGGGAGGTTAGGTAGCAAGGTCATGAGTTTACTCACCCTCGGATTTAATTACGAATACACTGAGCTCATTGAACAGATCGCAATAGCTACTTTCTATAGAGTGTCTCTTTAAAAAGTAACACCGCTTTAATAAACGAAAACTCGAGTGCTGGAAACAAGAACAATTAAATTTGACCATAACCCAGTTCATTTCTGTTCGTTCAGTAGTTTGCAATAAAAACTTAAGCTTAGTAATAAATGTGCGTATGGTTAGAATATTGTTCTAAGACATGAGTGAGATTCAAGTACCTTAAATAAATTTCTTATGTCATTCATTGTTTTTTAGAGAAACTGTTTTTGAAATACTCGACTAGATGTTCCAGAAAATAACATAAGGGCAAAAATGGATAACATAGAAACTTGGGATTGAATACTCTGAAGGAGCTGTGCAACAAGAAGCCGCAACACAGAAACACGTATAACTTACAGAGAAGGCTGCAACGGATTCACAGAGAGTACTTATTTGTTCTGGGCAACTTTGGAACGTATTTAAATCCTCTTATCTTTGTTATTTTATTATTATTTTATTTACATAGCTACTCTTATATTTCTGTGTGAGAAATTAATTTAAAATAGCTTCTACTGATACTTAATGAATCTGAAATGTTTTAAATCAGAGTTATATGTCATGAAATATGGTTAAATTACGAAGCACCTGTATATAATATATCATCATGAGTAAATTGTTATAATATAAAAACGCTGTCCAAATTACATTTATATGTAATATTAGTAGAAAGTAGAAGAATTACATTTTATTTGTAAATTCATTTTCTCATTCCCAGATTGAGATAGACATCATGACAGATATTAGAGATATATCGACATTACAATGGAAGTGTAAAGCGTAGCACAAGATGAAAAGGAAAATATAACCAAGTTTTAGATCAAAAACACGTGTTGTCTAATTTTGAATATGTCGTAAAGGAACTAAAGAAATGAGTTAGAAATACAGAAGTCATGTTCACATTATAGTAGATGAATAGTGATATAGAATAATCATCATTAGCCAATATTAAGATCAGTACCACGATTTAGCCACATTTTCCACAAGACAACTGAAGTCGAATGTACATGGAGTCTGCCCACTTAGCCATATCATTTTCAAGCTAAAGAGAGGCAGAAAGCACAGCACATGCGCCCAAATGGAACAACATCTTCACAAGCCAAAAGCACAACGAAATAAATGGTACCTCCAACGATATTGTGAATGGCTGACCAATCCCACCGATTACTGGATTGCAGGAAGCACGAAGTAGCAAATACATGAACAGTGATTTCTTGTCTTCCAAAAACATAATGATAAAGCAAAAACAATCCACGAATTTGTCGAAAATCGTTTTTCACATATGTCATTACAAAACCAACAAACAAAACCTCATGTGAGATTGGTTGTGTTATTCCAGAAATAAATGACAACTTTTCGTTTTTATTTGCAAAGTTACTGATTCAGGACTGTCTGAAGTCACGACATGAAAGAAGGATTTCGACGACATTGAAAAACGGTAAACAATTTGTTGAAAAGACATGTGAAGAAAGCACTCTATAGACAGCTGACAATTTCTTCTGTTAGTTTGCAAAGAAAGATGTCATAATGACTTCAACTTGTAAGCCAAATTGAGACCGAACAAACATATTGAGTGGACACTTTGGAGCGAATACTTGTAATCCACTTAGTAAGAACGAGGTTCTGGTATTTTGTAGGGATGAAATTATTGGTTCACTCCACAATGGAAAATTATTTATATTTATTGAAATTAATAAGCCAATGACATTTTTCTGGCTCAGCATATAAATACTTATGCAAATAAGGAAAGGGACATACATCATACTTATCAAAAACAAACATGTGAGGAATTTATCCATCTAATTGCATCTACTTACTGGATTATATTATTTAAGTAAATTAAGAATGCAAGTATCATTCTGAATATCACTGACTCTACTCCAGATAGCCATGTGACCAACCCACTTACTAGTGCGCTATGTGTTACCATCTGACCATGGAAAGGTTTGCATACTGGATATGCAGGGGCTAGTCGATACTGCTGAACAACTGCCCAAGTTTACTGATTTTGTAGTGAAATATATTGATAGTCAAAGACTGTCATATCGTGTCATGACAATGCTGTGCCAACATGTAGAAACATAACGGCTGCAGCTAACGCATTAAGGAGATAACAGCATTTATGAAAATATTCTGCTTTGGACACATCTACCGAATTTGCATGAAGTGTAAAGGCAGAATGTCATATAGAAGCATCCATTTTTTTTCGATTTTGTTGAAAACCTATTTATTCTTTTTCCTTATTTCTACTATCGATGGGGCATTCTTACAAAAAGACTGGAAGATGTGGCACAGGTTCAAAACTCCCGACTTTGAAGAGACTGTCGACAACCAGGTGGTCTTCTCATTTTCGACAGTGACAAAAGCACTTGATGGTGATGTTTCATCATTATCAAACAAGTTTTGATGACATCTCAATAACATGGATCAAAGGTGAGGTCGTAACTGCTGCATAGCTGCTTCTTGGAGATGAGTAAGGAAACGGGAATAGTTAGCATTTATGAAACGGAATTAGGAACGCTGGTGTTGCCCAGCGCTCTGTCAGTCACCTGATCAAGACCTGAATACGATAGCGAAGTTTTATGAATCGTTACACGGTACTGCGCCCAAGCAATGCAACACATTGTAGATACGAGGCCGGGAAGCGAAAAATCCTGACCTTCAACTGTCAAGAATATCAGCAACAAACTTTAACAGACGACGCGCGAAATACTACACGATCGATTTTAGGTGGTTTGATTACGCTGATGAAGTTAAGAAAATTTGCTCATCTAAAACAAAATTTGGTGTCAGGTGTTTATTATCGCATTGATAATGTACTTCGCTCTCAGCTAAATCAGCATGGAAGCGGAAAATTATGAGTGACTGATGTATTTGGAAATATTTACAGTTAAAATTTACAGCAGAAGAGATTTTGAAGAACTCAGTCATTGCGTTTCGCTTCAACAAGAGTGATTGGAAGAGGCAAAGTTTCATATGCATTTAATCTTGTAGAACTGCCGAACTTAAACTAATGTAGACTATGTTATTATAACGAAAAAGAAGGAGGTTCTTTGAACTGTAATTTATAGAACTTATAATGGAGTACCTGTTAGAGTCGTGTGTTTCCTAAAATGGTAAATAGTCTTTTTGCTGAATTTACTTATCTTAATGATTACCAACTAGAAGGAGAACGTCTTTTCGAATACTAAAGCGCATAAAAAGTAAGAGGCTATTAGAAACATGATACAAGATCAGTTCAAATAACCTCACCTTAATGAACACTGAAATGGATTTCACTTGTATAGTACCTGATTTGTTCAGTATTATTCTAAATCTGTCACATTAAAATCGAGACAAAGTTTGTTTGTAAATTATGTTTTATTACGCATTATCATACAAACTTAGGCCCCAAATGCAATCTGTTGGCTGGATCCCACAGCTATCTAATCCGGTTTTGCACCCCAATACTCATATAACAGCGTCCATCGTTACACTAGCTGAAGCCGGCAATTAGTCACTATGGTTGTGGTGAGCAGAGAAACGTCGTCTGGCAGGGTTGTGACAATTGCGCCGTAAGTCATTCCCAATTATTGGTGTTGACTTACTTACTTCCCATCTGTCTACATAGCACTGATTATACGTAAATAAAATAAATGACACTATACTTCTAGTAAATACCAAACATATAAATAAATAAATGATACTATACTAGTAAAATAAACAACAACAAAGTCGCCTTGGGAGTGGTACGAGGCCTAAATTTGGGTGTGTAAAGATTATAGAACTACCAGTTACTCGCCACGCTGTCGGTAAAGATAAGTGTCTAAGGATATTTGCTGAAATCGATGCATGTTCTAAGCGTGCTGAAGTTCATGCGTTTAGGTCACTGCCAATGTGCAACGGTATACACGTTCTTATGAAGATCAAACATATCGCCAAAGAGTGATTTAATATTGGTCGTAAAAATGAACGCAAAAGAAGAAGAAATAAATAAAGTGAAATGATTACACATACATTCTATTAAGTACTTTAAAATTGAATAATACAGAAAATAAATGACACTACATTCTA
>JADZMA010001378.1:0-20389 GCA_020796225.1 Arion vulgaris
CAAAACACATATAAAATATAGAGCATGAGAAGAGAAAGTACTAAGAAGCATAGGAATGTAGAGCGTTGAATCCATGAGGTCCAGGTACCACATAAAGAAATAAAGCGATTCTCCAGAGCAAATCTACTACGATCATCAGAGGAACATGATCGGATGACAGTGACCTGGACGTCGCGAGCACCCAAATGGTCAGTTCCATTGAAATGAGTGGTTACAGGGGTCACAGAGCATTGGCGTATATCGCGTAAGTGATGACCGAAACGGTTACTAAGCATTTTGCATGTTTCCCCGATATCATTAAAGAGAATAGTCTCATTCACAAGTGCGCATTGCTATTTTTGTGTTGTTATACGGGTGACGCATGTTCAATTTGCATTTCAGACAAGCTTTTTTGTGTTTTTCTTTAACCTTCTCCAGGCGCTCCTGTCGTTTGATGTGTGCGAAATATGTAATTGTCCTTGCTTTTATATTATTTAATAACCAACTATCTTTAGTATTGTCCTTGCTTTTATATTATTTAATAACCAACTATCTTTAATATCAAGTTGTTGCAGAACAGAAGTGTTTGTCCTTGCTTTTATATTATTTAATAACCAACTATCTTTAATATCAAGTTGTTGCAGAACAGAAGTGTTTGTCCTTGCTTGTATATTATTTAATAACCAACTATCTTTAATATCAAGCTGTTGCAGAACAGAAGTGTTTGTCCTTGCTTGTATATTATTTAATAACCAACTATCTTTAATATCAAGTTGTTGCAGAACAGAAGTGTTTGTCCTTGCTTTTATATTATTTAATAACCAACTATCTTTAATATCAAGCTGTTGCAGAACAGAAGTGTTTGTCCTTGCTTTTATATTATTTAATAACCAACTATCTTTAATATCAAGCTGTTGCAGAACAGAAGTGTTTGTCCTTGCTTTTATATTATTTAATAACCAACTATCTTTAATATCAAGCTGTTGCAGAACAGAAGTGTTTGTCCTTGCTTTTATATTATTTGATAACCAACTATCTTTAATATCAAGCTGTTGCAGAACAGAAGTGTTTGTCCTTGCTTTTATATTATTTAATAACCAACTATCTTTAATATCAAGTTGTTGCAGAACAGAAGTGTTTGTCCTTGCTTTTATATTATTTAATAACCAACTATCTTTAATATCAAGCTGTTGCAGAACAGAAGTGTTTGTCCTTGCTTTTATATTATTTAATAACCAACTATCTTTAATATCAAGCTGTTGCAGAACAGAAGTGTTTGTCCTTGCTTTTATATTATTTAATAACCAACTATCTTTAATATCAAGCTGTTGCAGAACAGAAGCATTTGTTCTTTCCTGAAAGGTAATAACTTCCGGAATAGACAAATAATAGTAAATACTCCAAAAACCACGATTTTTCTGAAATTTTGCAAGGCCCACCAGAGAAATGATCACGAGCCGCCACTGTGTTTGACATAGTAAAGTATATAACGTCTTCCTCTTGTGCGTTTGCTTGCATTCTCTCTAAAATTGTAAGACATAGTAAAGTATATAACGTCTTCCTCTTGTGCGTTTGCTTGCATTCTCTCTAAAATTGTAAGACATAGTAAAGTATATAACGTCTTCCTCTTGTGCGTTTGCTTGCATTCTCTCTAAAATTGTATGACATAGTAAAGTATATAACGTCTTTCTCTTGTGCGTTTGCTTGCATTCTCTCTAAAATTGTAAGACATAGTAAAGTATATAACGTCTTCCTCTTGTGCGTTTGCTTGCATTCTCTCTAAAATTGTAAGACATAGTAAAGTATATAACGTCTTCCTCTTGTGCGTTTGCTTGCATTCTCTCTAAAATTGTATGACATAGTAAAGTATATAACGTCTTTCTCTTGTGCGTTTGCTTGCATTCTCTCTAAAATTGTATGACATAGTAAAGTATATAACGTCTTTCTCATGTGCGTTTGCTTGCATTCTCTCTAAAATTGTAAGACATAGTAAAGTATATAACGTCTTCCTCTTGTGCGTTTGCTTGCATTCTCTCTAAAATTGTATGACATAGTAAAGTATATAACGTCTTCCTCTTGTGCGTTTGCGCATTCTTCTAAAATTGTATGACATAGTAAAGTATATAACGTCTTTCTCTTGTGCGTTTGCTTGCATTCTCTCTAAAATTGTATGACATAGTAAAGTATATAACGTCTTTCTCTTGTGCGTTTGCTTGCATTCTCTCTAAAATTGTAAGACATAGTGAAGTATATAACGTCTTCCTCTTGTGCGTTTGCTTGCATTCTCTCTAAAATTGTAAGACATAGTAAAGTATATAACGTCTTTCTCTTGTGCGTTTGCTTGCATTCTCTCTAAAATTGTAAGACATAGTAAAGTATATAACGTCTTTCTCTTGTGCGTTTGCTTGCATTCTCTCTAAAATTGTAAGACATAGTAAAGTATATAACGTCTTCCTCTTGTGCGTTTGCTTGCATTCTCTCTAAAATTGTATGACATAGTAAAGTATATAACGTCTTTCTCTTGTGCGTTTGCTTGCATTCTCTCTAAAATTGTATGACATAGTAAAGTATATAACGTCTTCCTCTTGTGCGTTTGCTTGCATTCTCTCTAAAATTGTATGACATAGTAAAGTATATAACGTCTTCCTCATGTGCGTTTGCTTGCATTCTCTCTAAAATTGTAAGACATAGTAAAGTATATAACGTCTTCCTCTTGTGCGTTTGCTTGCATTCTCTCTAAAATTGTATGACATAGTAAAGTATATAACGTCTTCCTCTTGTGCGTTTGCTTGCATTCTCTCTAAAATTGTATGACATAGTAAAGTATATAACGTCTTTCTCTTGTGCGTTTGCTTGCATTCTCTCTAAAATTGTAAGACATAGTAAAGTATATAACGTCTTCCTCTTGTGCGTTTGCTTGCATTCTCTCTAAAATTGTATGACATAGTAAAGTATATAACGTCTTTCTCTTGTGCGTTTGCTTGCATTCTCTCTAAAATTGTATGACATAGTAAAGTATATAACGTCTTTCTCTTGTGCGTTTGCTTGCATTCTCTCTAAAATTGTATGACATAGTAAAGTATATAACGTCTTCCTCTTGTGCGTTTGCTTGCATTCTCTCTAAAATTGTAAGACATAGTAAAGTATATAACGTCTTCCTCTTGTGCGTTTGCTTGCATTCTCTCTAAAATTGTATGACATAGTAAAGTATATAACGTCTTTCTCTTGTGCGTTTGCTTGCATTCTCTCTAAAATTGTATGACATAGTAAAGTATAAAACGTCTTCCTCTTGTGCGTTTGCTTGCATTCTCTCTAAAATTGTATGACATAATAAAGTATATAACGTCTTCCTCTTGTGCGTTTGCTTGCATTCTCTCTAAAATTGTAAGACATAGTAAAGTATATAACGTCTTTCTCATGTGCGTTTGCTTGCATTCTCTCTAAAATTGTATGACATAGTAAAGTATATAACGTCTTCCTCTTGTGCGTTTGCTTGCATTCTCTCTAAAATTGTATGACATAGTAAAGTATATAACGTCTTCCTCTTGTGCGTTTGCTTGCATTCTCTCTAAAATTGTATGACATAGTAAAGTATATAACGTCTTTCTCATGTGCGTTTGCTTGCATTCTCTCTAAAATTGTAAGACATTGTAAAGTATATAACGTCTTTCTCATGTGCGTTTGCTTGCATTCTCTCTAAAATTGTAAGACATAGTAAAGTATATAACGTCTTCCTCTTGTGCGTTTGCTTGCATTCTCTCTAAAATTGTATGACATAGTAAAGTATATAACGTCTTTCTCATGTGCGTTTGCTTGCATTCTCTCTAAAATTGTAAGACATAGTAAAGTATATAACGTCTTCCTCTTGTGCGTTTGCTTGCATTCTCTCTAAACTTGTAAGACATAGTAAAGTATATAACGTCTTTCTCTTGTGCGTTTGCTTGCATTCTCTCTAAAATTGTATGACATAGTAAAGTATATAACGTCTTTCTCTTGTGCGTTTGCTTGCATTCTCTCTAAAATTGTATGACATAGTAAAGTATATAACGTCTTCCTCTTGTGCGTTTGCTTGCATTCTCTCTAAAATTGTATGACATAGTAAAGTATATAACGTCTTCCTCTTGTGCGTTTGCTTGCATTCTCTCTAAAATTGTAAGACATAGTAAAGTATATAACGTCTTTCTCATGTGCGTTTGCTTGCATTCTCTCTAAAATTGTAAGACATAGTAAAGTATATAACGTCTTTCTCTTGTGCGTTTGCTTGCATTCTCTCTAAAATTGTAAGACATAGTAAAGTATATAACGTCTTCCTCTTGTGCGTTTGCTTGCATTCTCTCTAAAATTGTAAGACATAGTGAAGTATATAACGTCTTTCTCTTGTGCGTTTGCTTGCATTCTCTCTAAAATTGTATGACATAGTAAAGTATATAACGTCTTCCTCTTGTGCGTTTGTTAGCATTCTCTCTAAAATTGTAAGACATAATAAAGTATATAACGTCTTCCTCTTGTGCGTTTGCTTGCATTCTCTCTAAAATTGTAAGACATAGTAAAGTATATAACGTCTTTCTCTTGTGCGTTTGCTTGCATTCTCTCTAAAATTGTATGACATAGTAAAGTATATAACGTCTTTCTCATGTGCGTTTGCTTGCATTCTCTCTAAAATTGTAAGACATAATAAAGTATATAACGTCTTTCTCATGTGCGTTTGCTTGCATTCTCTCTAAAATTGTATGACATAGTAAAGTATATAACGTCTTTCTCTTGTGCGTTTGCTTGCATTCTCTCTAAAATTGTATGACATAGTAAAGTATATAACGTCTTTCTCATGTGCGTTTGCTTGCATTCTCTCTAAAATTGTAAGATAGTAAAGTATATAACGTCTTCCTCTTGTGCGTTTGCTTGCATTCTCTCTAAAATTGTATGACATAGTAAAGTATATAACGTCTTCCTCTTGTGCGTTTGCTTGCATTCTCTCTAAAATTGTAAGACATAGTAAAGTATATAACGTCTTTCTCTTGTGCGTTTGTTGCATTCCTCTCTAAAATTGTAAGACATAGTAAAGTATATAACGTCTTCCTCTTGTGCGTTTGCTTGCATTCTCTCTAAAATTGTATGACATAGTAAAGTATATAACGTCTTCCTCTTGTGCGTTTGCTTGCATTCTCTCTAAAATTGTATGACATAGTAAAGTATATAACGTCTTTCTCATGTGCGTTTGCTTGCATTCTCTCTAAAATTGTAAGACATAGTAAAGTATATAACGTCTTCCTCTTGTGCGTTTGCTTGCATTCTCTCTAAAATTGTATGACATAGTAAAGTATATAACGTCTTTCTCATGTGCGTTTGCTTGCATTCTCTCTAAAATTGTAAGACATAGTAAAGTATATAACGTCTTTCTCTTGTGCGTTTGCTTGCATTATCTCTAAAATTGTATGACATAGTAAAGTATATAACGTCTTCCTCTTGTGCGTTTGCTTGCATTCTCTCTAAAATTGTATGACATAGTAAAGTATATAACGTCTTTCTCTTGTGCGTTTGCTTGCATTCTCTCTAAAATTGTATGACATAGTAAAGTATAAAACGTCTTCCTCTTGTGCGTTTGCTTGCATTCTCTCTAAAATTGTATGACATAGTAAAGTATATAACGTCTTCCTCTTGTGCGTTTGCTTGCATTCTCTCTAAAATTGTATGACATAGTAAAGTATATAACGTCTTCCTCTTGTGCGTTTGCTTGCATTCTCTCTAAAATTGTATGACATAGTAAAGTATATAACGTCTTTCTCATGTGCGTTTGCTTGCATTCTCTCTAAAATTGTAAGACATAGTAAAGTATATAACGTCTTTCTCATAGTGCGTTTGCTGCATTCTCTCTAAAATTGTATGACATAGTAAAGTATATAACGTCTTCCTCTTGTGCGTTTGCTTGCATTCTCTCTAAAATTGTATGACATAGTAAAGTATAAAACGTCTTCCTCTTGTGCGTTTGCTTGCATTCTCTCTAAAATTGTATGACATAGTAAAGTATATAACGTCTTCCTCTTGTGCGTTTGCTTGCATTCTCTCTAAAATTGTAAGACATAGTAAAGTATATAACGTCTTTCTCATGTGCGTTTGCTTGCATTCTCTCTAAAATTGTATGACATAGTAAAGTATATAACGTCTTCCTCTTGTGCGTTTGCTTGCATTCTCTCTAAAATTGTATGACATAGTAAAGTATATAACGTCTTCCTCTTGTGCGTTTGCTTGCATTCTCTCTAAAATTGTAAGACATAGTAAAGTATATAACGTCTTTCTCATGTGCGTTTGCTTGCATTCTCTCTAAAATTGTATGACATAGTAAAGTATATAACGTCTTTCTCTTGTGCGTTTGCTTGCATTCTCTCTAAAATTGTATGACATAGTAAAGTATATAACGTCTTCCTCTTGTGCGTTTGCTTGCATTCTCTCTAAAATTGTATGACATAGTAAAGTATATAACGTCTTTCTCTTGTGCGTTTGCTTGCATTCTCTCTAAAATTGTATGACATAGTAAAGTATATAACGTCTTCCTCTTGTGCGTTTGCTTGCATTCTCTCTAAAATTGTAAGACATTGTAAAGTATATAACGTCTTTCTCATGTGCGTTTGCTTGCATTCTCTCTAAAATTGTAAGACATAGTAAAGTATATAACGTCTTCCTCTTGTGCGTTTGCTTGCATTCTCTCTAAAATTGTATGACATAGTAAAGTATATAACGTCTTTCTCATGTGCGTTTGCTTGCATTCTCTCTAAAATTGTAAGACATAGTAAAGTATATAACGTCTTCCTCTTGTGCGTTTGCTTGCATTCTCTCTAAACTTGTAAGACATAGTAAAGTATATAACGTCTTTCTCTTGTGCGTTTGCTTGCATTCTCTCTAAAATTGTATGACATAGTAAAGTATATAACGTCTTTCTCTTGTGCGTTTGCTTGCATTCTCTCTAAAATTGTATGACATAGTAAAGTATATAACGTCTTCCTCTTGTGCGTTTGCTTGCATCTCTCTAAATTGTATGACATAGTAAAGTATATAACGTCTTCCTCTTGTGCGTTTGCTTGCATTCTCTCTAAAATTGTAAGACATAGTAAAGTATATAACGTCTTTCTCATGTGCGTTTGCTTGCATTCTCTCTAAAATTGTAAGACATAGTAAAGTATATAACGTCTTCCTCATGTGCGTTTGCTTGCATTCTCTCTAAAATTGTATGACATAGTAAAGTATATAACGTCTTCCTCTTGTGCGTTTGCTTGCATTCTCTCTAAAATTGTAAGACATAGTAAAGTATATAACGTCTTTCTCTTGTGCGTTTGCTTGCATTCTCTCTAAAATTGTATGACATAGTAAAGTATATAACGTCTTCCTCTT
Source organism: Arion vulgaris (assembly GCA_020796225.1). NCBI lineage: Eukaryota > Metazoa > Mollusca > Gastropoda > Stylommatophora > Arionidae > Arion > Arion vulgaris. The sequence continues at coordinate 7,363 of JADZMA010001378.1, forward strand.
GTGCGTTTGCTTGCATTCTCTCTAAAATTGTAAGACATAATAAAGTATATAACGTCTTCCTCTTGTGCGTTTGCTTGCATTCTCTCTAAAATTGTAAGACATAGTAAAGTATATAACGTCTTTCTCTTGTGCGTTTGCTTGCATTCTCTCTAAAATTGTAAGACATAGTAAAGTATATAACGTCTTCCTCTTGTGCGTTTGCTTGCATTCTCTCTAAAATTGTAAGACATAGTAAAGTATATAACGTCTTTCTCTTGTGCGTTTGCTTGCATTCTCTCTAAAATTGTATGACATAGTAAAGTATATAACGTCTTTCTCTTGTGCGTTTGCTTGCATTCTCTCTAAAATTGTATGACATAGTAAAGTATATAACGTCTTCCTCTTGTGCGTTTGCTTGCATTCTCTCTAAAATTGTATGACATAGTAAAGTATATAACGTCTTCCTCTTTGTGCGTTTTTGCATTCTCTCTAAAATTGTATGACATAGTAAAGTATATAACGTCTTCCTCTTGTGCGTTTGCTTGCATTCTCTCTAAAATTGTAAGACATAGTAAAGTATATAACGTCTTTCTCATGTGCGTTTGCTTGCATTCTCTCTAAAATTGTATGACATAGTAAAGTATATAACGTCTTTCTCTTGTGCGTTTGCTTGCATTCTCTCTAAAATTGTATGACATAGTAAAGTATATAACGTCTTCCTCTTGTGCGTTTGCTTGCATTCTCTCTAAAATTGTATGACATAGTAAAGTATATAACGTCTTTCTCTTGTGCGTTTGCTTGCATTCTCTCTAAAATTGTATGACATAGTAAAGTATATAACGTCTTCCTCTTGTGCGTTTGCTTGCATTCTCTCTAAAATTGTAAGACATTGTAAAGTATATAACGTCTTTCTCATGTGCGTTTGCTTGCATTCTCTCTAAAATTGTAAGACATAGTAAAGTATATAACGTCTTCCTCTTGTGCGTTTGCTTGCATTCTCTCTAAAATTGTATGACATAGTAAAGTATATAACGTCTTTCTCATGTGCGTTTGCTTGCATTCTCTCTAAAATTGTAAGACATAGTAAAGTATATAACGTCTTCCTCTTGTGCGTTTGCTTGCATTCTCTCTAAACTTGTAAGACATAGTAAAGTATATAACGTCTTTCTCTTGTGCGTTTGCTTGCATTCTCTCTAAAATTGTATGACATAGTAAAGTATATAACGTCTTTCTCTTGTGCGTTTGCTTGCATTTCTCTAAAATTGTATGACATAGTAAAGTATATAACGTCTTCCTCTTGTGCGTTTGACTTCTCTCTAAAATTGTATGACATAGTAAAGTATATAACGTCTTCCTCTTGTGCGTTTGCTTGCATTCTCTCTAAAATTGTAAGACATAGTAAAGTATATAACGTCTTTCTCATGTGCGTTTGCTTGCATTCTCTCTAAAATTGTAAGACATAGTAAAGTATATAACGTCTTCCTCATGTGCGTTTGCTTGCATTCTCTCTAAAATTGTAAGACATAGTAAAGTATATAACGTCTTTCTCTTGTGCGTTTGCTTGCATTCTCTCTAAAATTGTATGACATAGTAAAGTATATAACGTCTTCCTCTTGTGCGTTTGCTTGCATTCTCTCTAAAATTGTAAGACATAGTAAAGTATATAACGTCTTCCTCTTGTGCGTTTGCTTGCATTCTCTCTAAAATTGTAAGACATAGTAAAGTATATAACGTCTTTCTCTTGTGCGTTTGCTTGCATTCTCTCTAAAATTGTATGACATAGTAAAGTATATAACGTCTTCCTCTTGTGCGTTTGCTTGCATTCTCTCTAAAATTGTAAGACATAATAAAGTATATAACGTCTTCCTCTTGTGCGTTTGCTTGCATTCTCTCTAAAATTGTAAGACATAGTAAAGTATATAACGTCTTTCTCTTGTGCGTTTGCTTGCATTCTCTCTAAAATTGTATGACATAGTAAAGTATATAACGTCTTTCTCATGTGCGTTTGCTTGCATTCTCTCTAAAATTGTAAGACATAATAAAGTATATAACGTCTTTCTCATATGCGTTTGCTTGCATTCTCTCTAAAATTGTATGACATAGTAAAGTATATAACGTCTTTCTCTTGTGCGTTTGCTTGCATTCTCTCTAAAATTGTAAGACATAGTAAAGTATATAACGTCTTCCTCTTGTGCGTTTGCTTGCATTCTCTCTAAAATTGTAAGACATAGTAAAGTATATAACGTCTTCCTCTTGTGCGTTTGCTTGCATTCTCTCTAAAATTGTATGACATAGTAAAGTATATAACGTCTTTCTCATGTGCGTTTGCTTGCATTCTCTCTAAAATTGTATGACATAGTAAAGTATATAACGTCTTTCTCATGTGCGTTTGCTTGCATTCTCTCTAAAATTGTAAGATAGTAAAGTATATAACGTCTTCCTCTTGTGCGTTTGCTTGCATTCTCTCTAAAATTGTATGACATAGTAAAGTATATAACGTCTTCCTCTTGTGCGTTTGCTTGCATTCTCTCTAAAATTGTAAGACATAGTAAAGTATATAACGTCTTTCTCTTGTGCGTTTGCTTGCATTCTCTCTAAAATTTAAAGACATAGTAAAGTATATAACGTCTTCCTCTTGTCGTTTGCTTGCATTCTCTCTAAAATTGTATGACATAGTAAAGTATATAACGTCTTCCTCTTGTGCGTTTGCTTGCATTCTCTCTAAAATTGTATGACATAGTAAAGTATATAACGTCTTCCTCTTGTGCGTTTGCTTGCATTCTCTCTAAAATTGTATGACATAGTAAAGTATATAACGTCTTCCTCTTGTGCGTTTGCTTGCATTCTCTCTAAAATTGTATGACATAGTAAAGTATATAACGTCTTCCTCTTGTGCGTTTGCTTGCATTTCTCTAAAATTTGCTTTATGACATAGTAAAGTATATAACGTCTTTCTCTGTGCGTTTGCTTGCATTCTCTCTAAAATTGTAAGACATAGTAAAGTATATAACGTCTTTCTCATGTGCGTTTGCTTGCATTCTCTCTAAAATTGTAAGACATAGTAAAGTATATAACGTCTTTCTCTTGTGCGTTTGCTTGCATTCTCTCTAAAATTGTATGACATAGTAAAGTATAAACGTCTTTCCTCTTGTGCGTTTGCTTGCATTCTCTCTAAAATTGTAAGACATAGTAAAGTATATAACGTCTTTCTCTTGTGCGTTTGCTTGCATTCTCTCTAAAATTGTATGACATAAGTAAAGTATAAAACGTCTTCCTCTTGTGCGTTTGCTTGCATTCTCTCTAAAATTGTAAGACATAGTAAAGTATATAACGTCTTTCTCTTGTGCGTTTGCTTGCATTCTCTCTAAAATTGTAAGACATAGTAAAGTATATAACGTCTTCATGTGCGTTTGCTTGCATTCTCTCTAAAATTGTATGACATAGTAAAGTATATAACGTCTTCCTCTTGTGCGTTTGCTTGCATTCTCTCTAAAATTGTATGACATAGTAAAGTATATAACGTCTTCCTCTTGTGCGTTTGCTTGCATTCTCTCTAAAATTGTAAGACATAGTAAAGTATATAACGTCTTTCTCATGTGCGTTTGCTTGCATTCTCTCTAAAATTGTATGACATAGTAAAGTATATAACGTCTTCTCGTGCGTTTGCTTGCATTCTCTCTAAAATTGTATGACATAGTAAAGTATATAACGTCTTCCTCTTGTGCGTTTGCTTGCATTCTCTCTAAAATTGTAAGACATAGTAAAGTATATAACGTCTTCCTCTTGTGCGTTTGCTTGCATTCTCTCTAAAATTGTAAGACATAGTAAAGTATATAACGTCTTTCTCATGTGCGTTTGCTTGCATTCTCTCTAAAATTGTATGACATAGTAAAGTATATAACGTCTTCCTCTTGTGCGTTTGCTTGCATTCTCTCTAAAATTGTATGACATAGTAAAGTATATAACGTCTTCCTCTTGTGCGTTTGCTTGCATTCTCTCTAAAATTGTAAGACATAGTAAAGTATATAACGTCTTTCTCATGTGCGTTTGCTTGCATTCTCTCTAAAATTGTATGACATAGTAAAGTATATAACGTCTTCCTCATGTGCGTTTGCTTGCATTCTCTCTAAAATTGTATGACATAGTAAAGTATATAACGTCTTCCTCTTGTGCGTTTGCTTGCATTCTCTCTAAAATTGTATGACATAGTAAAGTATATAACGTCTTTCTCATGTGCGTTTGCTTGCATTCTCTCTAAAATTGTATGACATAGTAAAGTATATAACGTCTTCCTCTTGTGCGTTTGCTTGCATTCTCTCTAAAATTGTAAGACATAGTAAAGTATATAACGTCTTCCTCTTGTGCGTTTGCTTGCATTCTCTCTAAAATTGTAAGACATAGTAAAGTATATAACGTCTTTCTCTTGTGCGTTTGCTTGCATTCTTCTAAATGTATGACATAGTAAAGTATATAACGTCTTCTCATGTGCGTTTGCTTGCATTCTCTCTAAAATTGTATGACATAGTAAAGTATATAACGTCTTCCTCTTGTGCGTTTGCTTGCATTCTCTCTAAAATTGTATGACATAGTAAAGTATATAACGTCTTCCTCTTGTGCGTTTGCTTGCATTCTCTCTAAAATTGTATGACATAGTAAAGTATATAACGTCTTTCTCTTGTGCGTTTGCTTGCATTCTCTCTAAAATTGTATGACATAGTAAAGTATATAACGTCTTTCTCTTGTGCGTTTGCTTGCATTCTCTCTAAAATTGTATGACATAGTAAAGTATATAACGTCTTCTCTTGTGGTTTGCTTGCATTCTCTCTAAAATTGTAGACATAGTAAAGTATATAACGTCTTCTCATGTGGGTTTGCTTGCATTCTCTCTAAAATTGTAAGACATAGTAAAGTATATAACGTCTTTCTCTTGTGCGTTTGCTTGCATTCTCTCTAAAATTGTAAGACATAGTAAAGTATATAACGTCTTTCTCTTGTGCGTTTGCTTGCATTCTCTCTAAAATTGTAAGACATAGTAAAGTATATAACGTCTTCCTCTTGTGCGTTTGCTTGCATTCTCTCTAAAATTGTATGACATAGTAAAGTATATAACGTCTTCCTCTTGTGCGTTTGCTTGCATTCTCTCTAAAATTGTATGACATAGTAAAGTATATAACGTCTTCCTCTTGTGCGTTTGCTTGCATTCTCTCTAAAATTGTAAGACATAGTAAAGTATATAACGTCTTCATGTGCGTTTGCTTGCATTCTCTCTAAAATTGTAAGACATAGTAAAGTATATAACGTCTTTCTCATGTGCGTTTGCTTGCATTCTCTCTAAAATTGTAAGACATAGTAAAGTATATAACGTCTTTCTCATGTGCGTTTGCTTGCATTCTCTCTAAAATTGTATGACATAGTAAAGTATATAACGTCTTCCTCTTGTGCGTTTGCTTGCATTCTCTCTAAAATTGTATGACATAGTAAAGTATATAACGTTTTCCTCTTGTGCGTTTGCTTGCATTCTCTCTAAAATTGTAAGACATAGTAAAGTATATAACGTCTTCATGTGCGTTTGCTTGCATTCTCTCTAAAATTGTATGACATAGTAAAGTATATAACGTCTTCCTCTTGTGCGTTTGCTTGCATTCTCTCTAAAATTGTATGACATAGTAAAGTATATAACGTCTTTCTCTTGTGCGTTTGCTTGCATTCTCTCTAAAATTGTATGACATAGTAAAGTATATAACGTCTTCCTCTTGTGCGTTTGCTTGCATTCTCTCTAAAATTGTAAGACATAGTAAAGTATATAACGTCTTCCTCTTGTGCGTTTGCTTGCATTCTCTCTAAAATTGTAAGACATAGTAAAGTATATAACGTCTTCATGTGCGTTTGCTTGCATTCTCTCTAAAATTGTAAGACATAGTAAAGTATATAACGTCTTTCTCTTGTGCGTTTGCTTGCATTCTCTCTAAAATTGTAAGACATAGTAAAGTATATAACGTCTTTCTCATGTGCGTTTGCTTGCATTCTCTCTAAATTGAATGACATAGTAAAGTATATAACGTCTTTCCTCATGTGCGTTTGCTTGCATTCTCTCTAAATTGTAAGACATAGTAAAGTATATAACGTCTTCCTCTTGTGCGTTTGCTTGCATTCTCTCTAAAATTGTAAGACATAGTAAAGTATATAACGTCTTCCTCATGTGCGTTTGCTTGCATTCTCTCTAAAATTGTAAGACATAGTAAAGTATATAACGTCTTTCTCTTGTGCGTTTGCTTGCATTCTCTCTAAAATTGTATGACATAGTAAAGTATATAACGTCTTTCTCTTGTGCGTTTGCTTGCATTCTCTCTAAATTGTATGACATGATAAAGTATATAACGTCTTTCTCTTGTGCGTTTGCTTGCATTTCTCTAAAATTGTAAGACATAGTAAAGTATATAACGTCTTTCTCTTGTGCGTTTGCTTGCATTCTCTCTAAAATTGTAAGACATAGTAAAGTATATAACGTCTTTCTCATGTGCGTTTGCTTGCATTCTCTCTAAAATTGTAAGACATAGTAAAGTATATAACGTCTTCCTCTTGTGCGTTTGTGCATTCTTCTAAAATTGTAAGACATAGTAAAGTATATAACGTCTTCCTCTTGTGCGTTTGCTTGCATTCTCTCTAAAATTGTATGACATAGTAAAGTATATAACGTCTTTCTCTTGTGCGTTTGCTTGCATTCTCTCTAAAATTGTATGACATAGTAAAGTATATAACGTCTTCTCTGTGCGTTTGCTTGCATTCTCTCTAAAATTGTATGACATAGTAAAGTATATAACGTCTTTCTCATGTGCGTTTGCTTGCATTCTCTCTAAAATTGTATGACATAGTAAAGTATATAACGTCTTCCTCTTGTGCGTTTGCTTGCATTCTCTCTAAAATTGTATGACATATTAAAGTATATAACGTCTTCCTCTTGTGCGTTTGCTTGCATTCTCTCTAAAATTGTAAGACATAGTAAAGTATATAACGTCTTCTCTGTGCGTTTGCTTGCATTCTCTCTAAAATTGTATGACATAGTAAAGTATATAACGTCTTTCTCATGTGCGTTTGCTTGCATTCTCTCTAAAATTGTATGACATAGTAAAGTATATAACGTCGTCCTCTTGTGCGTTTGCTTGCATTCTCTCTAAAATTGTATGACATAGTAAAGTATATAACGTCTTCCTCTTGTGCGTTTGCTTGCATTCTCTCTAAAATTGTATGACATAGTAAAGTATATAACGTCTTTCTCTTGTGCGTTTGCTTGCATTCTCTCTAAAATTGTATGACATAGTAAAGTATATAACGTCTTTCTCTGTGCGTTTTGCATTCTCTCTAAAATTGTATGACATAGTAAAGTATATAACGTCTTCCTCATGTGCGTTTGCTTGCATTCTCTCTAAAATTGTATGACTAGTAAAAGTATATAACGTCTTCCTCTTGTGCGTTTGCTTGCATTCTCTCTAAAATTGTAAGATAGTAAAGTATATAACGTCTTTCTCTTGTGCGTTTGCTTGCATTCTCTCTAAAATTGTATGACATAGTAAAGTATATAACGTCTTCCTCTTGTGCGTTTGCTTGCATTCTCTCTAAAATTGTATGACATAGTAAAGTATATAACGTCTTCTCTTTGTTTGCTTGCATTCTCTCTAAAATTGTATGACATAGTAAAGTATATAACGTCTTTCTCTTGTGCGTTTGCTTGCATTCTCTCTAAAATTGTATGACATAGTAAAGTATATAACGTCTTTCTCTTGTGCGTTTGCTTGCATTCTCTCTAAAATTGTAAGACATAGTAAAGTATATAACGTCTTCCTCTTGTGCGTTTGCTTGCATTCTCTCTAAAATTGTAAGACATAGTAAAGTATATAACGTCTTTCTCTTGTGCGTTTGCTTGCATTCTCTCTAAAATTGTATGACATAGTAAAGTATATAACGTCTTTCTCTTGTGCGTTTGCTTGCATTCTCTCTAAAATTGTAAGACATAGTAAAGTATATAACGTCTTCCTCTTGTGCGTTTGCTTGCATTCTCTCTAAAATTGTAAGACATAGTAAAGTATATAACGTCTTCCTCATGTGCGTTTGCTTGCATTCTCTCTAAAATTGTATGACATAGTAAAGTATATAACGTCTTCCTCTTGTGCGTTTGCTTGCATTCTCTCTAAAATTGTAAGACATAGTAAAGTATATAACGTCTTTCTCTTGTGCGTTTGCTTGCATTCTCTCTAAAATTGTATGACATAGTAAAGTATATAACGTCTTTCTCTTGTGCGTTTGCTTGCATTCTCTCTAAAATTGTATGACATAGTAAAGTATATAACGTCTTTCTCTTGTGCGTTTGCTTGCATTCTCTCTAAAATTGTAAGACATAGTAAAGTATATAACGTCTTTCTCTTGTGCGTTTGCTTGCATTCTCTCTAAAATTGTATGACATAGTAAAGTATATAACGTCTTCCTCTTGTGCGTTTGCTTGCATTCTCTCTAAAATTGTATGACATAGTAAAGTATATAACGTCTTCCTCTTGTGCGTTTGCTTGCATTCTCTCTAAAATTGTATGACATAGTAAAGTATATAACGTCTTTCTCTTGTGCGTTTGCTTGCATTCTCTCTAAAATTGTATGACATAGTAAAGTATATAACGTCTTTCTCTTGTGCGTTTGCTTGCATTCTCTCTAAAATTGTATGACATAGTAAAGTATATAACGTCTTTCTCTTGTGCGTTTGCTTGCATTCTCTCTAAAATTGTATGACATAGTAAAGTATATAACGTCTTTCCTCTATGTGCGTTTGCTTGCATTCTCTCTAAATTGTAAGACATAGTAAAGTATATAACGTCTTTCTCTTGTGCGTTTGCTTGCATTCTCTCTAAAATTGTATGACATAGTAAAGTATATAACGTCTTCCTCTTGTGCGTTTGCTTGCATTCTCTCTAAATTGTAGACATAGTAAAGTATATAACGTCTTTCTCTTGTGCGTTTGCTTGCATTCTCTCTAAAATTGTATGACATAGTAAAGTATATAACGTCTTTCTCTTGTGCGTTTGCTTGCATTCTCTCTAAAATTGTAAGACATAGTAAAGTATATAACGTCTTCCTCTTGTGCGTTTGCTTGCATTCTCTCTAAAATTGTAAGACATAGTAAAGTATATAACGTCTTCCTCTTGTGCGTTTGCTTGCATTCTCTCTAAAATTGTATGACATAGTAAAGTATATAACGTCTTCCTCTTGTGCGTTTGCTTGCATTCTCTCTAAAATTGTATGACATAGTAAAGTATATAACGTCTTTCTCTTGTGCGTTTGCTTGCATTCTCTCTAAAATTGTATGACATAGTAAAGTATATAACGTCTTTCTCTTGTGCGTTTGCTTGCATTCTCTCTAAAATTGTATGACATAGTAAAGTATATAACGTCTTCCTCTTGTGCGTTTGCTTGCATTCTCTCTAAAATTGTATGACATAGTAAAGTATATAACGTCTTCTCTGTGCGTTTGCTTGCATTCTCTCTAAAATTGTAAGACATAGTAAAGTATATAACGTCTTTCTCTTGTGCGTTTGCTTGCATTCTCTCTAAAATTGTAAGACATAGTAAAGTATATAACGTCTTCCTCTTGTGCGTTTGCTTGCATTCTCTCTAAAATTGTAAGACATAGTAAAGTATATAACGTCTTCCTCTTGTGCGTTTGCTTGCATTCTCTCTAAAATTGTAAGACATAGTAAAGTATATAACGTCTTCCTCTTGTGCGTTTGCTTGCATTCTCTCTAAAATTGTAAGACATAGTAAAGTATATAACGTCTTCCTCATGTGCGTTTGCTTGCATTCTCTCTAAATATGTGACATAGTAAAGTATATAACGTCTTCCTCTGTCGTTTGCTTGCATTCTCTCTAAAATTGTATGACATAGTAAGAGTATAACGTCTTCCTCATGTGCGTTTGTTGCATTCTCTCTAAAATTGTAAGACATAGTAAAGTATATAACGTCTTCCTCTTGTGCGTTTGCTTGCATTCTCTCTAAAATTGTATGACATAGTAAAGTATATAACGTCTTTCTCTTGTGCGTTTGCTTGCATTCTCTCTAAAATTGTATGACATAGTAAAGTATATAACGTCTTTCTCTTGTGCGTTTGCTTGCATTCTCTCTAAAATTGTAAGACATAGTAAAGTATATAACGTCTTTCTCTTGTGCGTTTGCTTGCATTCTCTCTAAAATTGTAAGACATAGTAAAGTATATAACGTCTTTCTCATGTGCGTTTGCTTGCATTCTCTCTAAAATTGTAAGACATAGTAAAGTATATAACGTCTTTCTCTTGTGCGTTTGCTTGCATTCTCTCTAAAATTGTAAGACATAGTAAAGTATATAACGTCTTTCTCTTGTGCGTTTGCTTGCATTCTCTCTAAAATTGTATGACATAGTAAAGTATATAACGTCTTCCTCTTGTGCGTTTGCTTGCATTCTCTCTAAAATTGTAAGACATAGTAAAGTATATAACGTCTTCCTCTTGTGCGTTTGCTTGCATTCTCTCTAAAATTGTAAGACATAGTAAAGTATATAACGTCTTCTCAGTGCGTTTGCTTGCATTCTCTCTAAAATTGTAAGACATAGTAAAGTATATAACGTCTTCCTCATGTGCGTTTGCTTGCATTCTCTCTAAAATTGTATGACATAGTAAAGTATATAACGTCTTCCTCTTGTGCGTTTGCTTGCATTCTCTCTAAAATTGTATGACATAGTAAAGTATATAACGTCTTTCTCATGTGCGTTTGCTTGCATTCTCTCTAAAATTGTAAGACATAGTAAAGTATATAACGTCTTCCTCTTGTGCGTTTGCTTGCATTCTCTCTAAAATTGTATGACATAGTAAAGTATATAACGTCTTTCTCTTGTGCGTTTGCTTGCATTCTCTCTAAAATTGTAAGACATAGTAAAGTATATAACGTCTTTCTCTTGTGCGTTTGCTTGCATTCTCTCTAAAATTGTATGACATAGTAAAGATATAACGTCTTTCTCTTATTGCGTTTGCTTGCATTCTCTCTAAAATTGTAAGACATAGTAAAGTATATAACGTCTTTCTCTTGTGCGTTTGCTTGCATTCTCTCTAAAATTGTATGACATAGTAAAGTATATAACGTCTTTCTCTTGTGCGTTTGCTTGCATTCTCTCTAAAATTGTATGACATAGTAAAGTATATAACGTCTTCTCTGTGCGTTTGCTTATTCTCTCTAAAATTGTAAGACATAGTAAAGTATATAACGTCTTCCTCATGTGCGTTTGCTTGCATTCTCTCTAAAATTGTAAGACATAGTAAAGTATATAACGTCTTCCTCTTGTGCGTTTGCTTGCATTCTCTCTAAAATTGTAAGACATAGTAAAGTATATAACGTCTTCCTCTTGTGCGTTTTGCATTCTAAAATTGTAAGACACGAACTGTCCTAGTTATATGCCAACAATATTTTAGTTGTCCATTTGTTTCCTCTAGATTTATTTCTAATTTTATGATAGTTTTCAGGATTACTGGCTGTTTCAATGACTCACATCTCATTCTCATGTATACATACAATTGTATGATGTCAACTCTTGCTATCAATTGCCTTTCATTGTTCTTGTTTCTACAGTATCAATATGGGTGATCATCTAATGATCTCAACGTAGTTATATAACTGGTTTCCAGTAACCAACCAATTTTACGCCAAGATCAGATAAAGTGCTAAGTAGATATACTGACAAAAAATACTGTAGATACAATGTTATTGATAACGGAAGATGCAGTAATACTATGAGCAATGGACAGAACACGTAATAACAAAGTACTGTAGTTTTACAAAATACAAAACGATAACAACACACAGCACCGTTCGGTAAAATGCTTATTAAACACAATTTCTCCGTGGCAACATATGGAAGCAAATCTGGACCATAACACAAATATTAAAAACAAAATTGGCTTTTGGAAACAATATAGAAAGTTCTTAGAACATGCTGGACAGAGGAGGAAGAAACAAGAGACATCCTAAAGACTTCAATATCAGGAGCATTGTCTCATAAATAACATCATGTCACGGAAGATGAAATATTTTGGCTACCTTAAACGCTACAGTGGTCTGGAGAGAAAGGTAATGGAAGGCATGGTTCCTGGAAAACGAGGCAGGGAACGATCAAGACGAAGATGGCAGCAGGACATAAAAGAAACATTGAACATGACGCTGGAAGAGGCAGGAGAACTTCAAGAGACAAAGAGCTTTTCAGGAGGGCTGTGATGAATACGACGTTCCGCAAGGGACATGCTACTACTTGACTGTGTGTGTTCGCTTTTGTAAACCATTGCATGGTAGGTTCATTGCTGAGCAAAGTTGGGCATACATGACAGCTGCTTCCAGCATGAGGATGGAGGTTGAGGCCGTTACTGCTGCCCTCCAGTAACTCTCTGCGACTTCGTTACTTTACTGGACTGCCGTTGTTGTATTTGACTCTCAGTCGATGCTTTGGAAGATCTAGAATGGCAGGTCTTCACCAAGTATGAGTGGATGTCGTCCATAGAGGTTTCCATCATCCAGAGGCTCACATGGATCTATTGTCCTGAGTATGCAGGTGTTCGCGACAATAAGAGAGCAGACATACTTACATTGACAGCATTGATTGTCGGGAAGTTTACGGACATACTTACATTGATAGCATTGATTGTCGGGAAGTTTAGGTTTGATATGGGGAGGTTGTTCGATCTCTTTGTGACCTACTGTTGGAAGAGGACACTACATTTTTGTTGAGTCTATCCAGCGAGTTAAGGAGTTTGGAATTACACTTTGTACAAGTAGAACTGATTGATTGAGGGTAGAAGAGGAGTGTCTTTAACCAGCGAGACGAAGGGACCATCAGTATGCATACCATTCAGCAACTGCTGGAGGAGACTGTGCACCTATGGGTCGAACCGAAGTGATATGACGTCGGATAAGTAACCCAGAACCAATCGTATAAACCAAGTTAGCCACTATTTGTGATGTGTGTGGTTTGCATGTGGGGCGCCTCCGGTA
>JADZMA010001379.1:0-20351 GCA_020796225.1 Arion vulgaris
GATCATATCTGTAAAACGAGGCTCTGATAACTTGGTCACTTTTCTACAAATGGCAATTTAGAAGATATATATTTCCAGTTGAACAGGTAAGGCTTTCTCTAGTGCTGTCTGTCTCTATAAGATGCTACTTCTATTCTCTATCAGATTTGTCTATAGGTCTGATCGTGGCTACTCTGCTGTGTGGATCTATTTATGAATCTGCTGTCCACACTACACATGTCTAATTATACTCACATATCCGAAGTCAGCGTTGGTCGTCTCTTCAACTCAGCACACTGGGCCAGTTCGTCTGCCCTTTTTGGGAGTTTTGCAAGACTCTCTCCATGTTCGGCAAATCTCTATCCGAGTTCTAAAAGTCTTTCTGCTAAGTCTCTTCTGCTAAGTTGCTACTGCTAAGTTGTTTCTCTCTCTATGTGTCCTATCGGCTGTCGGAGTGTCTAGCCATACTCACATATTCGAACTCAATTTCCGGTCTCTTCAACGCAGCACACTGGGCCATTCCGTCTGCCCTTTGCGAGCTCTGCAAGTTTCTCTACGTTCTGCACGTCTCTTCTCTTCTTCTGAATTTCCGTCACCGTCTATTTATATGGGACCAAAACCCACCTTTGTCTTGCCCCAAAATATCTCCATTTCGTTTCATTATCATACTAATGATTACTGACTCTACCGGTGTCTATCTTCTTGAGAAATCGTCCATAAATCTGTCCGGCATCCCTGCTTAATTTCCAATCTCAGTCTTTAACAAATCAGGTCATCCTACTTATCTTTCGAAAATTCATGTAGTATTTCCATAATGGCTTCGTCTGCCTAATTTATTTTGTGGAAACCTAGCCGTTGCATTTTAAACAGCTTCGTGGGGTCGCCCCATTAATTAAACTTTTGAACTTTTGACTTGTTTTCTGTGGCCTATTGGAATTTGATACCTTTTTGTCCTGCTCACCCACGAACACTATTACAGTAACATAATACTGATATTCCTTAGTAGGGAAACAACTTGTAACATAATATAACCTTGATTTAGCATGTCGTGTTGTTTTTAAAATGAATTTGTCTATATCTAACGATACCGGAATGCGAGGTCACGAACAGTTGTGATCTGATTTTCTGATTTGACTTGAGGGTCGCCGACCTTATGATATCGGATGCCACGTATAATGACAGATGACAGTGGTCAGAAGGATGAAGACATTGATTCTTTATTATCATGTCTAGTTAATATTATATGTGTCTTTTTCAACAACATTGTATTGCATATTGACTTGCATATTGTACAATTGGACGCATATTTATAAAAATGGGTTACTGTTAGAAATTCCAAATATAAAAAAAACCGGTTTATTGTATTACACGCACCATATAGGTACGGCATGACGCGACAACCGGTTTATTGTATTACACGCACCATATAGGTACGGCATGACGCGAAAACCGGTTTATTGTATTACACGCACCATATAGGTACGGCATGACGCGAAAACCGGTTTATTGTATTACACGCACCATATAGGTACGGCATGACGCGACAACCGGTTTATTGTATTACCGCACCATGGGTACGGCATGACGCGAAAACCGGTTTATTGTATTACACGCACCCTATAGGTACGGCATGACGCGAAAACCGGTTTGTTATTACACGCACCATATAGGTACGGCATGACGCGACAACCGGTTTATTGTATTACACGCACCATATAGGTACGGCATGACGCGACAACCGGTTTATTGTATTACACGCACCATATAGGTACGGCATGACGCGACAACCGGTTTACTGTATTACACGCACCATATAGGTACGGCATGACGCGACAACCGGTTTATTGTATTACACGCACCATATAGGTACGGCATGACGTGAAAACCACGATAGAAAACCTAGTAGATGCATCAGTCAACACAGAACGGGAGTTGTTAGCCTGATCACACTGAGATACATGTTTGGGAGGAGATCGGAGCAATTATAGACATGTCTGATGTGCGATGAAGTTGATCCTAAAATGAACAATGAACAACTGAGTTATACCGTAGCATGATGTCGGATCTTATTAACTCTTTCACTCCGTAATTATTTTTACCTTAAGGTGTATTTATTTTGCAATGTATACTGATTAAGCCAGTATAATGGCTTTCCGTCATTTTAAAAAATACAGCAAGCCATTATATCAGCCCAGAAGGACGAAAAGGTTAATCATAAGTGTTACCGTCAGAGCTGACTCGTGTCAAGCCATTGTTGTTAATTACGGACCGGTGACGTTAAAAAATGTATAACGTTGTCAATGATAAGAAATAGAACATTTCGACAGTTGAACCCTGTTAATTGTTAACTGAATCCAACGTATTGCCACTGTACTATTCTAATTTAGACACTAATTGTCTTTTTAGCTCCCTCTGGTGTACAGGTCACAACAAACATACACTTTTTCTATCCTTTTCATGGCATGTCTTTCTATATTAGAAAAGAAGATTTTAGCAGGATGGCCTCAGTGCGCTTGTTTCCCATATGACTCGAACCTCTCCCCAGAAATGGCCCAAAATACATGTCGAGATTATTTCCAAAGCACGTACTTATTACTCCCAGCTACAATCATAAGGATCTCCTGAAAAAGTACACTTGCGAACTCAGCAACGCAGTTTGAATTCGAACCAAGGACTTTCAGAAGGCAAGATAAATGGTCTGACAACTTCGTTGCAGAGACTCCCTCATTCCGTATTCTGCGTATTCCCAGTCACTTTAATACAAGTTTCCATTTCATTTTTCCAAGAGTGCTCTTGTCGTCGACATGTTGTTTATGCCTATTCTATGATGGAAATAACGCAAACATGTCTACGATCACGATCAACTCGGCATGACCAATAAGAAATCTTTAGGAGCGAATAAGCACATGAAATCCTTTCTTGTTGAGCAGCACAGTTGCTTTCTGACCCAGTTCTGGTTCTAGTCTTCTTCTTCTTTTCCACCCTTTGCTTCTTTATAGAAGTGTTGGAGGGTGGGGAAGTATAGTGATCTTGTGGGGCTTGGTTCCAGTCCATGGTGGATAATACAAAAACACGGACATCCACGTTTTTCCACGCTGTGCACAACATATGCATTTTCATACCTACTTTGCGTTACCAGAGCCAAACATGGACAATGAGCAAAGCGCAGTCTAAAAAAATAACTACATGTGAAATGCGATGCCTGCGAAAAGTCACAAATAACACCAGATAAGAAAGAGTCACCAACATCAGCATGGGAAAAGAAAGTTGGCACAGAACTGTGTAAATTACATTGAGAAACAAAGAAGGAAGTGGGTTGGCCACTTAATAAGAATGCATTCAAACTCTACAGTATACAGAGTCTTCTATAACAGAAAATATTAGGAAATAAGGCAGAGAAGACCACAAAAGATCTTTAGATGGCATAGCAGAATCCGACCAAAGAGCAAAAATAACAATCACCCAAGCCACTAGAACATCGTAAGACGACACTGGGAAACAAACCTGTAGCAGTGTGACGACAAAAGAAGAAGAAGAAGTACACCATAAATATTACAGGACATTAGGTCGAAGAGCAAGATGTAAATCGATGCTGAATTTGTAAGAAAAGACAAATTTCATGCAAAGAATATTGTAATTAAAATGTACAAAGATTTGAATTTTGTGAAGTATGCGTCAAGAGCAGAAAATTTCTTCAACTCAGAAAGTCAAGTGCTTTCTAATTTTAGAACTTTAATGCCGACCGGAAACTGAAGTGAATCTATCGTAATCTGTGTTTCGGTTCCTGGAATCTACTTACAAAAGTGGCACGAAAATCAAAGTCTTAATAAAACATTGCTTGTCACGGACAAGACATGACGTTTTCTTGCTTTAAAAACAATAAATTTAAAGTGTCCTTGTAGTGACACATGAAGATTGAGGTCACGTTGCTATGGTAACACTAGGAAGCAGACTGATTCTTTGGAAGTAATTTGTAAAAGTCGAAATTATGTCAGTCTTGTATTACTTTCATATTCCTTTCTTTGACGTTTTCGTTCCAAAAGTATGTCAGCAACAAATGCTTCATTGATTGACAGCCAAACAATTATTTGAACTAGATGACCATAAACTAAAATAAAAATTGTTATGATCAACCAATATCAAAGCAGGCATTGAAGTGGGATGCAAAGGGTTCAAGAAGATAGGACGACCTAAAAAGACCTGAAACGAACTTTGCTGAGAGAGGCAAAAAATATCGGTCTCAGTTCCATGGAGGAGATTGAGCTAGTTGCCAAGAATAGAGCGGTATGGAGAAATTTATTACAGACCCTGTTTAACGTATAACGGTACGTGAGGAATTATTATTATTATAATACTAAAGTTGGGCAAAATGTGTAAATATTATTTAGAAATGATAAAAATACAAAGTAATTTAAAAAAAAAAAAAAGGTAAATAGCTAATTTTTATGCCATGTGGTATATTGGAGAATATAATGATAATTTCGTATTTTCTTTGACCTCCGGCTTACGATGGGTGCTGTGGTAAATATAACTCCTGCCGTTTTACTCCCAGTATTTCGTTGGTATCCTGTTATGTCTGGGTCGATCCGAGAGATATTGGAGAAGAAAACCCACTACAACAGGAAAAGTTGATCCTGGAACGAAACGACTACGAAGCAAGTGCACTAATCACTATGCTATAGAGTCTCACAAAATAACAAATTAGGTTAGATAAAATTAGCAGATCAAATGTCTATAACATCACAACAAAAGTCTATCAGATTATGTGTCCCATCACATTATCATCAAATAACTTGTTCTGAGCAGAACTGTGCCGGCCCAACAGTCCTTCGGAATCTGTTATATGACAGATGTTCTGCCTCTGTAACCATCATGCTCAAATCATCAGTTACATCCTGAATGCATCCTCTCCGTTGTCTCCCACTTCTCCTCGTTGTCGTGATGCTCCCTTTCATATTTGTCTGCTCCAAACCTTCGTATATATTTATGGGCTCTTATTCTTCTTCAGCGATCTCTGGTAATGCGCTTAATTTACTTGGACTACAAACTGGGCAGTCAACTTCAAGTCTGTCAGGTTCCCCAAAGCTTAGTTTTCAGGTCGACTGGATGTGACCACATGTTGCTTCTCAGCTCCCCCAGGAGAGGACAGCCTTGCAGAACATGCTCTGGTGTTTGTTCCGTCTGCTGACACTGGCAGAGAGCTGTTTGATTTATTCCGTCTATATAAGTGTTTGTTGAGTCTGCAGTGTCCGGTGCGTAGTCGAAATATAATTATCTGGTCTGTTCTGCTTAGGTCTTTCCCATAATCGTATCCAGTGTTTGTCTTCCAGTCTACTGCAGATTTTTTCTGTATGAGGGTTTTGACCTCTTGAAAAGATAGGGTTAGTAAATTTGCTTTTTAAGAAGGCACTGCCTTCTTAGCTAAGACATCAGCACTCTAATTGCCTGCAATGTGTTCAAAATACTTCATGTTTTTCATTCTTATTTGTAGTAACAGCCATTTTTCTTTGATGCTTAGTTCTTTCTGGATATATCAATTTGTTCTCTTCTCTGTCTACGATATAATTATGACTCTTCTAAAACACTTCTATTCAAAAGCGCTTCATATAACTGCTTCAAATAACTGGCAGTAACAATAACACCAAACAAAGTGATAAATTGAAGACTATTCTGCAGCAACTGCTTTCAAAAGCAAATCATATAATTGCTTCAAATATAACACTTATTTTACTGCTTCAAAGATAACGTTGTCAGTAACCAGATATCAGTAATCACATTTCATAACTCAATGACTTTAGTAATTAATTCTAAAAAACAGCTTTAAATTCATCATCATCGTCAAGTAGCTTATCCCTTCCGGAACTTGACTCCCATGATAGCATTCCTGAAAAATCCCTGTTCTGTGCAAGTTGGCCGGCGTCAGCAACGGTCATTCTCAGATCGTCAATGACATCTTGCACCCATCGTTTTCTGGGTTTTCTCTCATACTTCTTCCAGGCACCATTACACTCCAAAATTATCTTTTCTAGGCCCTCCTGTCGTTTGATGTGTCCGAAATATTTACTTTTCCTTGATTTTATGCTATTTAATAGCCAACTCTCTTTAATATCAAGCTGCTGCAGAGACAGAAACGTTTGTTCTTTTTCTGTTCATGATATTCTAAGTACTCTTCTGTAGTATATGCATTCAAAGGCATTAATGTTCTTCCTAGCTTTTCTCAATGTTCCATGTCTCACAACCATATGTTGCCAAGGGAAAAAGCAGGCTCTTAAACACATGTGGGGCATTCTGCAGTAACAATGACACAAAACGCAGTGATATAAAAAAAAATGTACGATATGAGTTTCTGTACTCACCGTTCTACGCTGATAAGAATTAGATTGAGCACTGTTGCATTGGCCGACAGATTTTCTACAAAACCAGACATTTTGCACATAAAGTCTGACAGTGTCCAGTGACTGATGAAATGTATGACTACCTCGTGAGGCACACATACCTGTAATCATAAAAGTTAATGGTTATCATACTGAAACCTGACTTCTACTTGTGTTGTCATTTAAATAACATATATATGATAATAATGAAAGCTCCTTGAGAGGAGGCTCAGGAGAACTAAAGGCTAGGAGAGCAAACCCCTGAAAAATAGTCCCCATTTCCTTGTGGGTCAGTACGGTTATACAGAAGGCTAGAGGAGTAAACATTGACCCAAATCCGGGGGGAGGACCATAAGGGAGTTGATGGTTATGTGTGTTTTCCATGTTCTGGCATCACCTGCAACCCGTGCTCGATTGCAAATGTATGGACTTTGTCTTTCCTTCGGATGAAACAGTAGGGTAGAGGGGGATTGTGCAAAATGGACAAAACACATTCCCGTATCAGCTGCCAAGTCTAGACTAAAAAAACCCACTTCATCCTTGTTTTCGGCTAGGACATAACACGGAAAACAATAGGCACAGGTTATAAGTCCTCACAATTTGGCAAAACAAGGTCGCCACAGATTGCTTTCGACCATGGAAGTGGATGAGCTGAAATACCAGAAAACAAGCGCAAACTCAGAAGTTGTCAAATTAAAACACTTGCCAATAGACCACATATAAAGACAAGCGAGACAAGCGCAAACTCAAAAGTTGTTACAGTGAAACACTCCATTGTCCGTCTGTAAAGACATGAGAGAAAGCGCAAACTCAAAAGTTGTTACAGTGAAACCACCAATTGTCTGTCTGTAAGACATGAGAGATAAGCGCAAACTCAAAAGTTGTTACAGTGAAACACTTGCCAATTGTCTGTCTGTAAAGACATGAGAGACAAGCGCAAACTCAAAATTTGTTACAGTGAAACACTTGCCAATTGTCTGTCTGTAAAGACATGAGAGACAAGCGCAAACTCAAAAGTTGTTACAGTGAAACACTTACCAATTGTCTGTCTGTAAAGACATGAGAGACAAGAACAAACTCAAAAGTTGTTACAGTGAAACACTTGCCAATTGTCTGTCTGTAAAGACATGAGAGACAAGCGCAAACTCAAAATTTGTTACAGTGAAACACTTGCCAATTGTCTGTCTGTAAAGACATGAGAGACAAGAACAAAGTCAAAAGTTGTTACAGTGAAACACTTGCCAATTGTCTGTCTGTAAAGACATGAGAGACAAGAACAAACTCAAAAATTGTTACAGTGAAACACTTGCCAATTGTCTGTCTGTAAAGACATGAGAGACAAGCGCAAACTCAAAAGTTGTTACAGTGAAACACTTGCCAATTGTCTGTCTGTAAAGACATGAGAGACAAGAACAAAGTCAAAAGTTGTTACAGTGAAACACTTGCCAATTGTCTGTCTGTAAAGACATGAGAGACAAGAACAAACTCAAAAATTGTTACAGTGAAACACTTGCCAATTGTCTGTCTGTAAAGACATGAGAGACAAGAACAAACTCAAAATTTGTTACAGTGAAACACTTGCCAATTGTCTGTCTGTAAAGACATGAGAGACAAGCGCAAACTCAAAAGTTGTTACAGTGAAACGCTTCCATTGTCTGTCTGTAAAGACATGGGGAACAGAACAAACTCAAAAGTTGTTACAGTGAAACACTTGCCAATTGTCCGTCCGTAAAGACGAGAAAGGCCATATAAACTGAAAGCTGATATTTATTTACGCTCACATTCAATTAACTTAATTATTATGTTATCTAATTCAAAGATCATAACACCAAGGAAAATTAAATATTTCAGACACTCAAACGACATGAGTGCGGAGTAGATACTTTTTGAGGAATGGTGACTGGAAGAAGAATGAGAGGAAGACCTAGAAGACGATGGGTGCAAGATATCATTGACGATCTCAGAATGACTGCTGCTGACGCCGGTAAACTTGCATAAAAAAGAACGTTTTTCAGGGACTGCTGTCATGAGCCAAGTTCCGGAAGGATAAGCTATTTGATGATGATGAATTTAAAACTGATTTTTCGGACGTAATTACTAAAGTCACTGAGTTATGAAATGCTATTTCTGATAATTGACTTTTATTGAAGATTTGTTGGTTTGAGCATGATTACTGCGTAGGCGAGACATCTGACATTTGTGAGAAGAAATTCGAAGGGACTGTCGTGTGGCAAAATTATGCTTAAGTCAAGCTATGGAATAATGATGATCCATAGCGTTACTGAGTTATGAAATTTGTTCACTGAAAACTAACTTTTACTGACGGTGAAATGGAATCATGCAATATAAATATCATTTAAGTAATTTACTATTATACTATCCCAGTGGCGGCTCGTCATTAAGGACCAGGCGGGGTTAGGCGGCCCACCAAAAATAATGTGTATCTGTATTTAGTATTTTATAAATTAAAATGTAACAGCCTAAACCATGATTTTTCCAAAACATTTGTCATTTCCACCAACAAAAATGATCACGAGCCGCCACTGTACTATCTTATTGAAAACTGAGATTTATTTGCACTATCATTAAAATTCTGGTCAATAGCTAGCATGAACTGTTTTAGAAAGAAAGATTGTGATATGTTGTTATACTCTGCACAAAATGATCAACAGATCATAAAGCAGGCATTGTAATGTAAGGCAAATGGTTTAAGAAAGATAGGGGCCCTAGAAACACTGAACCGAACTTAACGGAAAGAGGTGAGACATATCTGACTCAATTCTATACAAGAGATTGAACAAGTTACACAGGATAAAGAGGTATGGAGAAATTACTTGCAGACTCTAGGTACTTATAACTGTGCAAGATGGATACTCTACTTCTTCTTCTCTTCCACCATTTACTTCTTTATAGAAGTGTTGGGAGTGAAACGTAGTGATCTTGTGTGTGCTTGTTTTAAGGCACTTTGTAGCTGATATTCATGTTCGTAAGGCTGTTCTTGATGCCGTCGTTCCATTTTTTGCGTGGTCTTCCTCTTGCCTTGTACTCATTATACTTTTTCTGTGTGGCTCTCTGTGGTAGGCGAACCAGGGCATTCTGTTTAGGTGTCCAAACCATTTCCCCCCATGGGCCATTACCTTGTAGTGGTGGGGGCTTGCGTGCTCAATGTTCCAGCTATGCCGGCAGGAACGTTCTGTTCCTGGAAGGTTACATGCCGGACAGGTCCAAGGTGAGAGGTCAGACTAAATGTGGCCCCCTGGTCCTCCAGGTTGAGGTTGGGCGCAGTGCTAACAACTCTGCCCAAAAGAAAAATGTTACAGAACTTCAAAGGAAAAAAATGCTCTCGATGTCCAGCGGTCTTGAGACAGAGTACCACTGTCAGCATGAACAGTATGGGTGAAAGCCGCAAGGAAGCCCATGCTGGGAATTCAAGTCTGCTGGATGTCAAAACTAAACTAAGAATAGGATTCTGGAACGTCAGAACAATGTTCGAGACCACAAAGACATCACAGGTGGTAAAAGAGATGCAATACTATAAATTCACATTCTGGGGTCAGCGAAAGTAGATGGACAGGCTTCGGACAGACGACAACTAGAACAGGTGAAACCATCTTATACTCAGGAAGAGACGACGGGAATCATTCAGCAGGAGTTGCACTAATAATAAGGAAAGGGTTGAATAAACATCTCTTAGAGTGGCACCCGATTAATGAAAGATTGTTGAAAGCCCGATTTAATGGGAAACAAGAAAACTAACTATCATTCAATGCTATGCCCACTAAGAAGCCGGGAAAAGGACAAAAACACATTTTATAGAAGGTTACAGGAAATAGTGGACAAGGTTCCAGCTCAGGACGTTTTGTGCATAATGGAAGACCTAAACGCAAAGTTGAAACAATAACAGACACAGAAAGCAATAATGGGGAAAGAGGGGTGTGGCACTGCAAATGAAAATGGAGAAATGTTGAGCAATTTTTGTCTAGAAAACAGACTGATCATAGGAGGCACATTGTTTCCACAGGACATACACAAGTACACATGGATATCCCCAAATGGAAGAGATGAAAACCAGATAGACCACTTTATGATCAACAGCAAATGGCGAAAGACATTACTTGATGTAAAGGTGAAAAGAGGAGATGACGTGGGCAGCGACCAGCCTTGTCGTTGCCATGATCAGGCTCAAACTCAAGAAAACATATATACAAGCCAAGACAAGAACAGAATACTTTAATGTTAACCTATTAAAAGACAGAGAGATTGCTACAAAATATATAGTGGAACTAAAGAACAGATTTCAAATCCTGTCAGAGCAGTCAGACACAACTCCAATGAATATCCAGAAAATGGAATGCGATCAAAGGCACATATAAAATAGTTAGCAGTAGGGTACTGGGAACCAGTAAAGGACAACATAAGAGTGGATAAGTGGCCAGACCTTAGAATACATCCAAAAGCGAAAGGAGAAAAAAAAAATCTCATCAATAGCATTAGATCAGAACGTCAAAAGATAAGGCAAGAAAAGAATATACAGAACTAAACAAAATGGTAAAAAGAAGTGACAGAACAGACAAGAGAAAATTTATGGAAAAGACAGCAGAAATAGCAGAAAAGGCTTCTAAAGTACATGATCTGCACACACTGTACAAGATTACCAAACAATTGTGCGGAGGTAAAAGACACAACCATAACATGCCAGTCAGAAACAGTCTAGGACAACTGTTGACAACAGAGCAGGAGCAGGATATGAGATGGACATCCAACTTTGAAGATGTGCTAAACAGACCTGATCCTGAACATCCATGGATATCCACCGGCCGCACAGGATATTGATATCAACCTCAAATTGCCAGAAAAGCAAGAAATAGTAAAGCTATTGGATCCCTGAGAAACAACAAAGCACCGGGAAATGATGAAATGACAGCAGAGCTTTTCAAGATCGATCCCATCTTAGCTGCAAACATATTAGAGCCATTGTTTGCAGATATCTGGGAAAAGAAGAATTGCTAAGGATTGGACTAGAGGGACTGTGGTGAAAATCCCCAAGAAAGGAGACCTAACAGATTGCAATAACTGTAGAGGAATCCCGTTGCTTTCAATCCCAAGTAAGATATTCTGCAAAATTTTCATAATGCGAATACAAGAAGCAGTAGACAAGTGTCTACGAATGGAGCAAGCAGGATTTAGGAAAGGAAGAGGAACAAATGAACATATTTACCCTGCGTAACATTTTAGAACAATGTAGCGAGTGGCAAAGGACTATATATATCAACTTCATAGATTTTGAAAAGGCATTCGACAGCGTCCACAGAGACAGCCTATGGAAGATACTGAGACAATACGGCGTACCGCAAAAGCTTGTCAACATCATAGCCCTCTTCTATAAAGATTTCTCCTGCAACCTAAAGAATTCCCAAAAAAACATTCCCAGTAAAATCTGGTGTAAGACAGGGATGCGTAATGTCCTCTCTTTGTTTAGTATTACAATTGACTGGGTGCTAAAAAATGCTATAAAACAACAAGCATCAAAAGGAATAAGATGGACCCTTTCGAGATGCTTGAGGACCTGGACTTTGCAGACGATATAGCCCTGGTGTCACACAAATATGAACATATACAAAAGAAAAGTACAATACTTCACAGCACGGCAAAGACAGTAGGCCTCAAAACAAACACAGGAAAAACAAAATTATGACAAACAGTGAAATCCAACAACCAGTAATGTTAGAAAATAAAACACTGGAAAGGGTTGAGCAGTTTACATATCTTGGTAGCGTACTGACACTAAATGGTGGCACAGAGGAAGATATAAAATCACGTCTAAGTAAGGCCAGAACCGCTTTTGCCAGAATGAAACCAGTATGGAAGTCCAAAATCTACAATAGGACCACAAGCTTAAACTCTATAAAAGCATTGTTTTGCCAGTTTTGCTCTACGGATCGGAGTGTTGGAGGATGACCAAAGGAGATACTAGCAGGCTGTCAGTTTTTCCACCACTCTTGTCTTCGCAGAATCTTGGGAATCTTTTTGGGCCCGTAAAATATCCAATAACCAACTACTCCAAGACACAAGACAAGAGGCAATGAAAGACATACTCAAAAAGAGAAGATGGAAATGGCTCGGACATGTTGTGAGAATGAGACAAGAAATGCCTGCAAGGATAGCCCTCACTTGGACACCAGAGGAAAGAGAAGAAAGGCAGACACGGACAACATGGGGCGCATGATGGAAGAGGAACTGGACACCACATCTCTGACGTGGGGCTCTGCGCTGAAGGTTGCACAGGACAGGAGAGCATGGAAGTCCTTTCTGAAGCCCCATGTGTCACTAGGCATGACGGGATTAAGTAAGTAAGTAAGTCAAACTATTTAATCTGTTGTTCTTTTATGAATTGCATAACTGATTTCCCTCCAGTCTCCTTCTGATTTCTTCATTTCTAATTTTGCCTCTTATTGTTCCACCTGCAGCTCTTCTAAGACACCTCATCTCTGTCATGATTTTCCGCTCATTAGCTGTTGTTATTGGCCATGTTTGACGCTGGTAACATAGTGTTGACCAGAAAATCGTTCTTATGAGATTTGCTTTAGTTGTTAGTGGTATCTCTTTATGTGACAACAGTGGTGTTAACTGTCCCAGTACTTGGTTAGCTTTTGTGCAACGGTTGCTCTACAATATAAGAATACTCTACAATACCATTAAACAGATCTTCTTTGATATTATTTGCGTGAAAGCTGACATTTAATGTGTTACCCTCAAACTAACTCAGAAATGATATTATTCAATTGAATGGTTTTTTTTGTATTGACGCAAACAGAACAATAATTCAACAATGATACATTATTCAGAGTTGATATTTATTTATGCCAACATCAAAGTAACACAGAATTGATAACCCTTTGAATGCTGACATTAATAAATAATAAAAGTAAACATAATGCGACTTTGATATTGTCATCCTGAATTCTAACATTTAAAAACGTTTACATTCAAGTTATTCAGCTATACTAGTGGATCAGAGAGTGTTTGTACTGGTGATAACATTAAATATAACTAAACCATTATGTTATAATCACACTCAGTTATGTCATTTTTGGCGCTTATCTGAAGTAACTAAGTTGGGATATTATACAAACGAATGGTAATTATATTGATATTTTCTTTTTTGGATATGTAATGAAGTTGAGGCTTCGGATCAGTGGCGGCTCGTCATAATTTATGTTGGTGGGCCAGAAAAAAATATTTGGAAAAATCATGATTTTGGTTTAGGTTATATTTTAGTACTAATGTGGAGTGTTGAATAGAGTCAGACACAGAAAGCTTATCATCAATATGGAAGAGGCAGTCATCATTGGACATGTAAGGGGAAAGGGACGAGGCTTGGAACACATTGTGATAACCCCTGTAAAACCTACAGGGAGACAGACGGGAGGACAGAGATAATTTTGGTTACCCTGGTTTAAGACCGGGAAGAACTAAACACCTGAGATGATAGCAAACAACGGGGACATAGATTTGTGGAGATCCATGATCGCCTACGCAAACTATAGCACCTGATGATGATGTCAAGTCTATTTGTGAATTACCAACGAATGGTAACTTCTACTGGCGCTTATGTCCAAGTAACTAAGGTGTGATATTATACAAACGGAATAAATTTCAATTGACGCTTATGTCAAATATTTTTGTCTGATAACTGAAATATGTTGTTCACATTAAAAGCCCAAGTATTTTAGAAGAGAGAGAACCATAATGGACATACTATCGGGGAAAAAGGAGACAGAGGACGACAAAGATATCGGAGGCAACAGAATTTATCGAACCTTGAATACAAAGTCGACAGGCGCAAGTACTGGCTAAGAAATCTACATACATTTTGATGGAGTGGGATGAGGCAGCGATCTGCAAATAATATTCTTACGAATGAATGATTGCTTGCTTGAATCATCATCATTCACTTCGTGAAATAACGCTTTGGGGTCGATATCTTTCTTAGGGAAGATCTCGCTGCGGGGCACAAACTCCGTAGCACCGGGGAGGGTTCTTCAATGAATTTTGCCCAGGCGAGACTTTCGAACCTGATCTTCTCGACTTTGAACTGCAAAGGGATCAAATTGGACACGAACCTACTTTTTATCGTCCGTCTCCCCATGGACTAGAACTCGATCTCACCTGGAAAAATATCCCGATAGCTCCCCGAATGAGCAACCGGTTCCTTTGGCACGTGAATTGGCCCTAAATCTAGTCAGATGCCCTTACATGAAAAGAACATCAAAATAACAGCTATTATATTACTCCATTTAAAACTGACATTGTTTTTTAATGAACATTCTCAAAAATTCTCTAACATGGTTTTGCACACAGTGGGTGCACCTTTAGGGTCATAAGACCATTCACAGGGTCGCCTAAGACCATCGTAAAACACATATTTATAATAATTAGAAATAAAAATTTTACAATATATAATTACATATTGTTTTTGTGACTAATCACTATCTTTAGTATGTTCAATTTGTAACAATTAAAATACATCATCATATCAGATATTTACATTCGATTCTGCTGTAAACATTACAGTTTGAAGAAGCAAAAAATAATTTTATGATTGGGTCTACAACATAAGGAACTGTATTAAAGTGTCGCGGCATTAGAAAGTTTGTGAACCACTGCTCTAACCGAATAAAGTTATTTAAAAAGTGATTCCCTAAAACAACCATGATGTCATTCTTCATTTCTTTATATGGTCTCCTCTTGTTCTATTTACTGTTTCCTCAAGATCTCATTTTACAGGAGACAATTTTCCCTTCTAATTGTTTGTCAGTGCCCATAACATTTATAAAATAGAAAATAAAATGTAACAAAGGTCGTATTAAATGCAAAAAAAGAAAATAATGACATTTATAAAATTGAAAAAAAAAAATAACAACACGTTGCAAAGAAAAAAATGAAGGTAGCGACATAAGTAGAAAAAGACAAATGAAACGGTAGAAAGAAATTAAGAATAAAGCATTATCTGCTAATTCGGTATGCCATATTATACGTGGGGAGCATTTGGAAATGAAGGTCATCCCGTTTGAAACGTCGGGAAAAGGGAAAAACAAAGGAAAAGTTAGAGAACAAAAAAAACTGTGATATGTTGCAGATAAAACTAAACAAAAAAAACGTAACAATATGAAAACTGTGATATGAATTGCAGATAAAACTAAACAAAAAAACGTAAAAATATAGAAAATGTGAGGATTGTTCGTTTCAAATTTATGACAGCTAAACCCAATTCTTCTTCTTCTTTTGTCGTCACCTGCTACCGGGTTGCTGGTTCGTCACACTGCTACCAGGTTGCTGCCAGTGTCGTCACACTGCTACCGGTTGTTGACCAGTGTCGTGGTTTTCTGTTTTTGTCTTGCGCTGTTCTGGTGGCTTGTGTGATTGTTATCTTTGCTCTTTCATGGGATTCTGCTACGCCATCTAACCATCTTTTCCGTGGTCTTCCTCTTGCCTTCTTTCCCGATGTTCTGTTGTAGAGCTCTGTATCTGTGGAGGGTTTTGGGTGTATTCTTATTAAGTGGCCAAAACTTCATTCTTTGTTTATCTATGTAATTCCCAAACAGCAAACCCAATTTTCAATATAGTTTACAAATGTTTTCTTTATTATTATTTTGTTTGTTGAAGCTTAAATTTTCAACAATATGTGCGATGATGATGGTGATGATGATGACAACATAAAGAGCGTACCAGAAGGAAGAGAACATCAGCCCATGCCATACTAACTAGACAGGAAGGTAACACATCGTCCTGCACGGCCCAGGCAAAAATCGGCTATCACTAGACAGTTTCAGTTATTCCTGTATGGAGAAAAGAACATTGAATTATTACATTCATAAGTTAAAACAATAAAATAGACATCAGGATATGCAGGGGCGAACTGGGTATAAAAGTGTTGGGTGCCGGAGATAAGGCGAGGGGGGGGGCATGGGGGGGGGAAGGGCCGAGGAAAGTTGATGAAATATCATGAGTTGGACAAATTACAGCTTGGAAAGAATCAACATTAAGATCTACTTCTTCTACGAACGCTCCATATCGACCAATTGTTAACCCCTCTGTGTGATTTGTATGTGATCTGAGCCTGAGAGGGATTGTACGTTGTGCCCAGTTATGCGCCTACAATTAGGTCAGCAGATCCGATTTCAGCGATGATTTTTATTTACTAGAGCAGCTTCCAAAGGGCCTACATCAGTCGTCTCCTGACATGCCTTGTGGTCGCAGTGGTACTATTCTTTGCTCCTTCGATCCCCAGCACCCACGGCAATCATTAAGATAAGGAACAAGGGATGTTAGAGATCTATTACAGCCAACCTTTCATCAAAGAACACCTGAAATGCTGATTTCTTCTGCATGTTTCATACAATCTTAACCGATTTTACACATACCTCGCAGTGGTTACCGAAGTACACATTTGGGATGTAAGAATAGAACCGCGGTTTTCCTGCCATGCATGTCGTAGAGGGGACAGGAGGTTTGGCTAAATCCCAGCCCTTTTCTAAACGTGTAGAATCTATGCGTTTAGGGGCCTCCAAACCCAAAGTGCAACGTATCACGACCTTGGCAGATCAAACATATCACAAAGAGTGATTAAGGGGGTTTGTAAAGAACAGACACAAGATGAAGAGACCATACACTATTGTATGATATTTGTAAATACGGCTTAAAAAAAGCCCCAAAAATGCTGAGGGTGTATGCTGTTTGGGAGAGATGCATGTGTTGTATGAAGAATTGCGTGTGTGTGATGTTATGTTTATGTTATGCGATCGACTCACGGCACATTGGCATTCCTCATGCTCTGTCCTCCCCTAGCAGCTATCCTAAAGTCCATTTCTCCGTACCCATGGGAAATTGATTACTATATCTTCTCTCTCTACGCAAGACGACATGTCTGGCATGTCACCCTTTAAAGTCTAATTCTCGAACTCGTTCCCGTGTCTGAGACGTGCCCATGTCACTATTTAGGCGTACCGCATTGATGATATCAGCTCTGTCCCTACTTCTGCCGTTTTAGTCAGGGCATTGTTTCAGAAAGTCTGCACGCTCGTTACCCCGCCTCCCGCATGTGTGTGAGGAAAAGTATATGTTTGTGAAGTGTATTTTGTGAAATCTTACTATAAGATTTAAAAGGAGGGGTTTGAGTGTATGTGGAAAAAGTCTTCTATGGGTACTATATGTAAAGTGTATGATGTATTGGGGAAGTCTTACTATAAGATTTTATGTGAGAATTTTTATGGGGTGTATGTGTATTTTATGTGAGTCTTACTATTAAAATACTATAATTTAGGGGTTTTGTGTTGTGTGTATGTGTATGAGAGTCTTACTATGGGGTTTATATGTGGGAGGGGTTTTTGTGTTGTGTATGTGGTCTTACTATAGGAATCTTATGGGAAATGTGTGTTTTGTATTGGGTCTTTATAAGATACTATGTGGAAATGTATGTTTGTTTTGGTCTTCTTTAAAATCATTTTGTGAGGGAATTTTTTGTGTGTGAGTCCCCTATAAGATACTTTATGTGAGATGTATGTGTTTTGTGTGAGAGTCTTACTAAAAGATACTATTTTTGAGTGTTATTTTGTATGAGAGTCTTACTATAAGATACTATATGTGAGAGTGTATGTGATTGTATGTGAGTCTTACTATAAGATACTATATGTGGGGTGTTTTGTGTATGTTTTAGAGTCTTACTATAAGATACTATATGTGAGAGTGTAGTGTATGTGTATGAGTGTATGTGTGAGAGTCTTACTATAAGATACTATATGTGAGTGTATGTGTATGTGTATGTGAGTCTTACTATAAGATACTAATGTGAGTGTATGTGTGTATGTGTGTAGTCTTACTATAAGATACTAAGGGAGTGTATGTGTATGTGTATGTGAGTCTTACTATAAGATACTATATGTGGGGGAGTGTATATGTGTATGTGTATGAAGTCTTACTAAAGATACTATATGTGAGAGTGTATGAGTGTATGTGTTAGGAGTCTTACTATAGATACTATATGTGAGAGTGTATGTGTTGTGTATGTGAGTCTTACTATAAGCTACTATATGTGAGAGTTATGTGTGTAGTCTTACTATAAGCTACTTATGTGAGGTGTGTGATGTGAAGGTCTTACTATAGCTACTATATGTGAGAGTGTATGTGTATGTGAGTCTTACTATAAGCTACTATTGTGAGGTGTTTGTATGAGGTCTTACTATAAGCTACTTGTGAGGTGTTGTGTTGTGTTGTGAGGTCTTACTAAAAGCTACTATTGTGAGAGTGTATGTGTATGTAGTCTTATATAAGCTACTATATGTGAGATTTGTGTATGTGAGTCTTACTATAAGATACTATTAAAGTGTATTTTAGAGAGTCTTACTATAAGATACTATATGTGGGGTGTATGTGTGTATTTTATGGTAGTGGAGATGCTTCTTCTTCAACAGCTCCATATCGACCACTTGTTCACCACTCTGTTGATTTGTATGTGATCTGAGTCTAAGAGTGACTGTACGTTGTGGGAGTTAAGCGCCTAAGTAGGTCACCATCCGATTTCTACGCTGCCTTTTATTTACTATGGTATCATCCCTAGTGTCAGTGGCGGCTTGTCATTAGGGGCAGCAGATGAGCCCCACCAAAAATTGGGTTTAACTGTATTTATTATTTTATACTTTTAAAATTATCGTAACTGAAACCATGATTTTCCGAAAATATCTTCTGGCCACACAAAAATAAACAGAGCCGCCACTGCCGGTACCTACATTAGTCCCTCTACGACATGCATTGTAGGTCACAGTGTACTATTCTTTGCTCCCTTGTGGATCCGACAAAACACGGTGGAAAGATACTATATGGGAGAAATATTCTTTGAGAGAGAATGTATATGCGAAAAAATGTAGATAAATCATTTTCCAAGACTATATGAAAGATTTATAATTAAGAAAGTTATGTCAATGTATGCGGTATAAGAGAAATGTATGTATTTATCATTTATTTGTTTAATAATAATATCGTGAGAGGCTTCTATGGTATTAGAATTTATGTGTAAAAGAAATAAGATGTTATAATTTATGTAAGAGAAATAATATGTTATTATTTATGTGAGAGAAAATATATGTTATAATTTTGTAAGAAAAAATATTTATAATTTATGTAGGGAAAAATATTTATAATTTTATGAGAAAAAAAAGTGCTGAGCGAGAATAAGGGGGAAAAGGTAAGTAAATATGCTGAGAGAAGATTTATGTTTGCTTACATAAAAATATAAAAGAGAGAGATAAAAGAGAGAGAGAGAGAGAGAGAGTATATAAGTATATGAGAGAATGCGATGACAAAAAAATAAACAAAGTACTTAGTTTTACAAAGTAAAAAACAATAACAATACACAGCTAGGTTCAACCAAAGGCCTTTATCAAAAAAGGTTCAACAAAGTGAAAAATTCATCTTACGTCACAACATATAGAATGAGTCAATAAATTCCTGAAGGTCATAAAGTGAAAATATGTGACTAAAAACGAATAATGAAATAAATGCCAAAAAAAATAGAAAATGGAAAAAGAAAAAAAACAATAATAATAAAAAAATATACATTTAACATATCCCCAATATGGATCATGAGAATATGGATCATGAAGAGAAAGTATTAAGTAGCATTGGAATGTGATTTTGATATGTAGGGAGAATAGCAGTCATCTACAATTGTGATGTGATGACGAGAGAAACTCCCTTCCCCAATCCTATCAAGACAATTATCAACAACAATCGTCCGACGTGACAAGTAGGATCTCCGGACAAGTTATTCTCAAAATCTCCACTTCCAGTATGGATTGACGCCATTTCCCGGCTGATCATTTGAAACGATAAGGGGTTGATTCTGTTTCATTAAATTGAAAAGTTCAAATATTCCCCCCGAAGTTTTCCCCGATTGATGTTAGAATAATATCCCAAACTTTTATTTTGTTTTCAAAAAATTAT